>OY856187.1:355608404-355707056 GCA_963693315.1 Diogma glabrata
AAACATCAGCGCTATGCATATTTAGTCTGCTCGTCGAAGTTTTCATTCAGTGACATGCTCAATTACTAATAAAAACACACAGAGCGCATGTAGAGCATTGGAAATAATTGGTAAAATATATTTGAAAATCCAAATTGACTTTATTTAAGAACAGCAAATAATCTGGATAGATTGATAAATGAAATTAGTCAACATGAAATGGTACTATAAAACAGTAAATTTTGGTGTGGTGTGCCTATTTTGTATCGCAAGTATGACGGTTCCATAGTAAGTCATTGACAACTGTAACACCCAATAAACGAATGTTTTGACGTTCACTTAATTTTTCGCGACACATATTAAGCCGATTAACGCGAAAAATTGCAATTGTTTAATTTAAACTCTCCGAAACTCTTTACCAATCACTTTCAAATGTTGACTTTCCGTTCAATTTTCAAACTACCTGGATTGATCAACTAGAATGCTAATGATCGCTGTTATTGACATTTCCAAATGGAAAAACTAAAATAGGCTCCTTCTATTCTCACTACGACTCTTTGAAATTATTCTTACTAATTCAACAAAATTTACGCACACAAACCTTTTTATAGGCGTAGCAAAGTACGCCGGGTTCTGCTAGTAACACAATAAATTTAAATTACTCTCGTAATTATTGTGATTCATGTTATAAAAATTAGCACAACTATGAAGAAAACATTTTATTTTTTTTAGCATTTTAAATTTAGAATTGTTTTTAATTTATAATTTAATAAAAAAGTTTGTGGTTGTAATTAAAAACAAACAAAATGGAGAAAAGAGAAATTTTATGTGACAGATAAGCTATCACTATTTTTTATGTTTCTCTTCATACAATTTTAAAGTTATGTTCTCTCTATATTTATATATACTCTAAGTTTTTAGAGCTGTTAATAGATGCTATAACCTATAATGCTGTTTCAAAAGTTTTAGTGTCGGCTGTTTGATTATTTCGACGACATACTTATCACTACTGCTAGCATTGACCAATACATTGATTTAAATTTGGTAGTTGGAAGTCATCCTAAAACTAGTCGTCCTAGTAATGGTTAATTGAAGGCTAATCTTGGCAAGGTTAACACAATTAACTCTTGACCCAATAATATTTCTGAGACATTTAACTAAAAAACTATCATTTTTAAACCTCGGCACATCAAACTGATTTCAAACGATCAATAACAATATATGAATTAGTTATTGTTATTGTATTAAAACATGTTTGGTTAGTTTAGATAAGATATGAAAAAAAAATATAGTTTAACAAAATTAACTAAATTAATTCGAATGATCAATCATACATATGTACATATTTTTATTTAATATCAAGCATTAAAATTCTGCACATTGTGTTTCCATTCACTTCATTTTAAGTTTTTAGTTTTTTTCTGCCTACACTACATTCTACAATTTCATATAAACAAGTTTTTTGTTTTTGTTTTTTTCTAGTGTCCAAACATTTGTTTCACTTAAAAAATATTCTACATATATTCAATTCACCATTCAGTCATATGAAAGTGATGAAAGTGTAAGCGTGTGTTTGGTGCTAGTTTTTGGTGTTCAATATTCTTATTTGAAATAATTTTACACATATGTAGTTTTTTATTAGATTGTGTTACGGTTGTAAATAATTCAATATATTTACGTGTTTTATTCTATAAAATAAAAATAACTTGTTTGTGAAGTAAAAAAAATTCTATGAATGAAAGTTTAATGTTTGATTTGTTTCGTATAGAAACTTTGTTTATAATTCGTAAATTTAATTGTAAGTAATAAAATTAGTATGTATATACATAAATCAGTGGTCCTGATTGTATTTTTAATTTACGATTAGACTTGAGTGGAACTTATTCAGAATGAAAACAAAAAAGATAAAGTAACAGAAAATTGAAATTTTATTTTGATTAAATTATAATAAACATAAAAAATAATTTGATAATAATATTGTAGACTTAAAATAATTCTGTACACAGTACATCTACGTACTTATTATTTTTCGCAATATTTACATTTCACTATATGGATATTATTTGTTTTAATTCAAGGTTAAAACCAATTCTGTCAATTGAAGAAAATATCTTAATAAATTCTTGAATAGAAATGTTCTTAAACTTAAATATGCATCTATAAATAAATAATTTTGTTTCTATTGAGAAAAGTAATGGATCTAGATTTAAAAGGATAATAAAGCTTGTTGTGCATAACCTTTTCATTTTATTTTCTCAATTATATGTTCTCGTTCACATATAATCGGTCTATTGTTTGAAATGTCATTTAAATTTGACTATATTGAAACTATCTAAGTAATTCTCTCTCTCTCTCTCTCTCTCTCTCTCTCTCTCTCTCTCTCTCTCTCTCTCTCTCTCTCTCTCTCTCTCTCTCTCTCTCTCTCTCTCTCTCTCTCTCTCTCTCTCTCTCTCTCTCTCTCTCTCTCTCTCTCTCTCTCTCTCTCTCTCTCTCTCTCTCTCTCTCTCTCTCTCTCTCTCTCTCCTCTCCTCTCTCTCTCTCTCTCTCTCTCTCTCTCTCTCTCTCTCTCTCTCTCTCTCTCTCTCTCTCTCTCTCTCTCTCTCTCTCTCTGTCTCTGTCTCTCTTTCTGTCTCTCTCTCTCTCCCTCTCCCTCTCTCCCCCTCTCTCTCTCCTCCCCCTCCCTCTTGTCCTCCCTCTGTTTTTCTTTCTCTTTCTCTCTTCCCTTCTCTGTCTCTCTCTGTTTCTCTTTTTAAAATATATTTTTGTTTAAGCGTTGAGGAAGTTATTTAAAAATTACCCAAATGGGCTCGTTTCATTCTTTGTTTATACAAATTGGAGCTAACCATTAGCAGGTTTCCATGTGGGTGAAATTCTCATTAATTAAGGTACAATTAGACGATATCATTTAAGTGAAATATAATTTCGAGTGAGATCTCACATAAATGAGATCTATGTTCCATTACAAAAGTGAGGTCAAATATAAAAATAAAAGTGATAAATCATTTGTAAAATTTCGCATCACTTGCTCAAATGAAAAACCTATTTAGACGTACACATTTTTGTAATAAAGAAATTTTAAAAAGGGAAAAGAGGTTTACATCATTTCACTAGCATGAGAATCCAGAAATTGCAAACTGTTGAAGAATTCACATTTAGTTAAAGAATTTTCTTTTGTTCTGTTACCCGATTTATTTGTAGACTTTCGTTTTTTATAACGAATACCTATGGTGAGAGTAAAACGTGGCTTAAGGTGCCGTACTTTGAAAAGTAAAAACGGTGCCCTATTGGTAAGATTATGGTGTCCATCTGAATTTCTACATAATCGATTTTCTCACAAATTATAAGAAATTATAAGTGCTATGATAAATATGAATATGTGTTTTTAACCGACTTAAAAAAGAAGGTTCAATGTTTCATTTTTTTTAATGTATATTCACCGATTTCTCAAAAACGGTTCGTTCGATTTGGATGATTTAAATTATATTCTGTTAAGGTAAGTTCAAGATGGTTCCATATTTTTTTCTTTGACGTTAAAATCTCGATTTTCAGAAAATCGATAAAAACTGAATTTTTTATGTAGATTCAATTCACCAATTTCTAAAATGGCTCACTCGATTTTGATGATTTAAATTGTGTTCTATTAAGGTACATTCTGGTGTGGTCTGATATTTTTTTCTATGACGTGAAAAGGCGCTGTTTTTTAGAAAATTGGAAAAACTGAATTTTTTATGCATTTTCGCTGACTCCTTCGAAGATGCCGAGGTGGTCCTATATTTTTTCTGTGGTTGGAAATATTCCAATTTTAAATGGAAAACAATACAACAATCTACCCCGGTAGATATTTTACTTAAATCATAATATCAACAAACGTAACTATGCATTTATTTTACTTCTGTGCAAGCATACAATAAAAGCATATATTTAAAAATAAAGTTACTTGTTTTTCACATTGACCAGTAAAAATTTTCATATAAAACCCAAGGAAAAAAAATATCTACCCGGGTAGATATTGTTTTCTTACGTAATATCAACTTACATAATATCAACAAAAGTAACTATGTATTTATTTTACTTTTGTGTAAGCATACATTAAAAGCATATATTATTTAAAACTTATTTATTTTAAAATAAAGTTACTTGTTTTTCACATTGACCAGTAAAAATGTTCATATAAAACCTAAGGAAAAAAATATCTACCCGGGTAGATATTTGTTTCGTGCGTAAAAAAAACATAAAAATCAAAATAAGTGTTAAAAGAAAGTCCAAAATATTTTTACATAGCTGAACAGGCATGATGATTGGTTAAAAACTCATAAAGTTATTGAATTACAAAACCGTGATATCTACCCAGGTAGATACTGTTCACGTGAAGGTTAAGCATGCTCTATCATATTTGAAACTAAATAAAATATTATTTTTCAATTTTTTGCTTTTTTGTCCCGGGCGTTTTGTCGCCGCCGGGATTTATATAATTCTTGTTTCTATATTAATTATATAATTTTCTATGTTAGTTATATAATTCTTGGTTTCTATATTCATTTTATTTGACTCGCTTCTGCGACCTTGCAGACCTTCGATCAAAGATGGACCCCCACCCGACCCCCTTCCCCCCAGCCTCACTCCACTCCACTCTACACCCCCACTAACCCCACCTCAAAACTTTGAGATATGGCAATTTTCTTAATTTTAGCTAGTCTCGTCAAGAAATTTCCAATGATACCATTCTCGACCCGATCCAAGCTATCCCCATTTACCCTATATTAGTAATTTTCCCACATCATTTTACCTTTGTTTTCCCATTTTCTCATCATTTTATCTTATTTTTCATTTTCTCGGTGGTCGATACAGGTATGTTTACAAAGTATAAATTTGTTTGCTTAAAATTGTTTTTTGGCGCGGGTAATCGTGAAAATTATTTTGTGAAAGGCGGGGTGGATCGGACTTAGGTTTTTTTGCGAGGGTAATCGTGAAAATTGTTTTGTGAAAAGCGGAGTAGATCGGGCTTAAGCATGCTTTATCATATTTTGAAAATTAATGGAATATTATTTTTCGAGGTTTTTGCATGTTTTTTTGTCCCGGACGTTTTGTCACTGCGGGGAATTCGTCCCAGGCGTTATGTCATCGCAGGCCTTTTGTCCGGGCGTTTTGTCGCGGGCCTTTTGTCGCCGGGGATTTTAGGAGCGGGCCTTTTGACTGTCACCCAGTATTTTATATATTTCTAAAACATTATCACTTCACAAATTATCACTTCTTTTCATTTCCCAACGTTTTAGGCCAAAACAATTCTAAAAGAGCATATAAAACGTCCGTGTGTCTGCAGGCTGGCCGTTACAAACGACGAAAACTAGAAAAATACTGGAGCTATTTCAAAAAATTTTGTTTTGATAAATGCGATTGGTAAGAGCTGAAAGGATGATGGGTTTGATCACTGTATTGGATAAAAAAAAATCTTTGATTCTGTTTTTGCATAAGCTATTTTGATTTAAAAAACGTTTACTTTAAGTGATAATGAGTAGTAACTTGAATGCGGAGAAATCTTGATGATCGACATCTGTATGTGAGACCAGGAGATTAATTATGATATTATAAGTGTGTAAAAAAAAATCTTTAAGTGTGTCAAAAGAGCGATTTTCAAACATTTTGCTACCCGTGTTTCGACAAACATAATAAAATAGGAAGCATTTTGTACTATAGAAACATTTGACACATAAATATAAGTATTTTGATGACATTAAATGCAATCGAACATAAAACTTCACATTAAATACAATTGATTCTTCAGCCAGCTACTCCCTTTAGCTACTCCTAGTAGGAACAGTGCCAATAAAATGTTGTTATTTTCACAATTTTGTTGTAATTACTTAGAAGATTTATTTTGTGCGGTCACGGTCAGGTTTTTGCAGATTGAATGGTTTTTTAACAAAAGTGTAATAAATACAAATTTTATTCTGTTATCTACTTAGAGTAGTTAGAACTTAGAGTATATAAAAAATAGAGAGAAGATAACTTTAAAATTGTATGAAGTGCGACAAAAATTCGGATAGCACATCCGTCATGTTCTATTTTTTCCATCTTGATATGTTTTTTAATGTTTATATTTATCACCACAAACTTTTTTAGGGATGCGGAAATGTATATGTCTGATCCATTGTATTTCAGCAGGTGGTACTACAACCTTACGGTCACCGATTTTTGAATTTTAATTTTTTTGTATTCCTTATTCAAAATAAGCGGATCTGTATTTTTTCTTCAGCTATATGAACTTCGGTTGGTCCGTTATACGGTTTTGAAATTCAGCAGTTTTTTTATTTTTGCAATTATTTTTTTGTTTTCTGTTTTCTGTTCCTATTTATGCTTATACGGCTAGCACCATTACCTTACTTGTACGAATGATACCAATATAAGTTTTTCACATGTAAAAGGCGCAGCCACAACTCCATTAACAAGTTTTATATACCATCGGAATGGAAATGGTTTAACCTATAACGCCTAGTTTGGCCAACACCTAGTTTGGCCCCCAAAGGGCTTAGAAGTTGAAAATAAGAAAAAAACATTTTGATTTTAAATTTTTAGCCTTAAAACTTTAAAATTTAATAAATTTCTTATACTATCGGCAAGAAGAAGGTTCAACATTTTCAGAAAGTCTAGTTTCATTTCATGTATGACTAGTTTATGTAGTTTGCTCACCAGAGGGCTAAAAAGTGAAAAAAAACTTTTTAATTTTAAATTTATATCATTAGATAGTTAAAATTTAAAAACGTTTGATTAACCACCGGAAAGAAGAAACTCAACCTTTTTAAAATTCTAATTTCATGTACAACCAAGAGCTAGTTTGGCCACCAGAAGGCTTAGAAGCCGAAAACTAATTTACTTTAATATTTTCTTATACACAAGTCCTATGGTGGTCAAACTAGGTGTTGCTTATACATAAAGTCAGACTTATTGGAAAGATTGAACCTTCTTCTTGCCGATGTTATATCAAACTTTTTTATGGAGTAGAGGCTGCGCCCTCTCCAGGTAAAAAACTTCGCAAACTTTGTTTTAGCATATAACTGCGCAATGTTAGGGTTATCAATAAATTTTGTAAAATTTATTAATATTTACTTAAGAACGATCTTAGGTTTCTCAATATTGGTAGGATTTGTATAAGTGCATTAAGATCAGAAAACCAATTTTCGGTGTACTACAAAACAATAATCGTAAAAATGAAAAAGACTGCTGAATTTCAAAACCGACCAACTGATGGTCATACAGTTGGCCGGTATAAACAAAAAAATTATGGGTCTGTTTATTTTCGATAAGGAAACCACAAAAAAAATTAATCGGTGACTACAAGGTTGGTACTGCCAAAAATAATAATGGAATAAGTCATATACTTTTGCTTTTCGTATAGTTTTATTTTTATAAAATGTCGGATGTCTAACAACATCCAAGAAATCAAAATCTATTTAGATTATATGATATTTATGTTACCGACCGACCAGCTTAACTGAACGATTGATAATTCTGGGTGAATGGTTTCTTATTATACATAATGGACATCAAATAATTGGATATAAAATTAATAAACAATTTGTTTGGGTCATCCCAGTTGCATTTAAAATTTCGAATAAAAAAATATTTGAAAATATGGAGGGGCTGAAATCTCACAGCTCTGAGATATCAAGACTTCGGTCTGGGTTAAGGATTTTGATATAGTTTTCGGCAAAAAACTTTTATGAGGACATGGTTTTTAGTTTTGGGCAGCGATGTATATTAAACATAACTTTTTGTTAAAGTACATGTATTTTTTATCTCTGTTTAGATATGTATTACAAAACTAACACGAAACATCAATACATTGTTGGAAAATTATAACAGATCATATATTAACATAATTTAGTGAAAAGATTATACAATCAGCAAACTACGCAAAAACCTCGCCATTTAGCGTTTCGAGAAAATATTTCAAAATCACAAATTCATATATCTTTCAAAATTCCAAAATTCCAAAAATATTGTAAAATAAGAAATTCAAACTTTTTTCAAACAAAATTCTAAAAATATTTCAAAAATTGTGGTACATTTCAACAACTGTGATTTTGTGTGATTAAACCTTTTTTCAAAAATTCTAAAAATATTGCAAAAATTACAAGGTTGGCATGATATATATCAATGATATATATCTGATATATATCATTGATATATATCATGATATTTATTCCCTGATATATATCATGATATTTATAAAAAATAAATAATTACATATTCCTTCCTTAAAGTTGGAAAACTGGTAACAGTCGCAGCAATGCACAAGACGCATGCCATTACCTGGTTCAGCCATGCCAAGACCATAAAGACATAGAGCCTGACATATCTAAACTTATGACATAAATATTTTAATAAATGCTAAACATATGCTTTGTTATCTGAAAACAATAGCATTTGCTTTAGACAGACCTCAAAGAGATAAAACGACTATTGCCGCGGTAGTTGAAATTTGGCATAAACTGGAAGTTCATCTTAAAATAGAGAAACTTTAGAAGTTAAAAAACTTTTTTATCGAAAGAGACACATGGCTTTAAATTCATATCATCACCTAGCTAGTTTATGCTTGACCATTGATTTTAAGGTAAGCGTTTGAACAACCACCAAAGAGGAGAAGCATATACTTCCTTATTAAACTATAATTATTCAGACTTCATTCCATTTCATTTGCAACGACACTTTTACTGAATCTACCCTATTTCCAAAATATGTATTTCAATATCAGTTTAGAAATACACCACCAGTGGCGTGGAATGGAATGACTGCCCAAGCAGGATTCTCCAGAATTTAAAATTCGACCAAGCACTGGTCCATTAATGGTTAACAGTACCTTTTTTGCGGCGTTATGCTTCCTGTAGAAACGTTGCCAAGCTAATCAGCTAATCAGGTTAACACTTAACAGTACTTGACTTTTATTGTTGGGCCAGTACTAGAACGATTCATCGTTTACCTATAGTTTAATTATCGCAAATTTCACCTATAGTTTAATTATCGCATCTCTGCTGAAAGACTATGATAATAATGTTAAGGTTGGTTAAATTTTTTTCTTTGGACATTTTTACTTTATTTTAATTATTTTGTATTTAATTTATTTAAATTTACATATGATATTTTATATTTTTTTATTGGCCCTGTCATAGTTGTCAGTACTCGGTCTTTGCTGTAATACTGGTTATCATTATTAGTCTGTTACTGGGCCAGCTGTACATTGTACAACCTTGTATGGGTCATTGCTGTTTTTTCCTCAGGCAAATGAACGGCAACCATTTATTGTCCGAAGTTATCAACAAGTAAAATTATGGGTCATTGGTTAATGGCCGAGTTATATAGTTGCCATAGTACTATGAGTCATGGTTGCCAGTACCCGGCCATTGTTGAATTACTGGTCGCCAGCAATTGACCATTATTGGCCTAGTTGTATAACATGGTATGGGTCATTGCTGGATTTTTCTTTTTCATTTATTGTTCGAAGTTATTATTCAGTAACATTATGTCAATGGTCCAGTTATGGTTGCCACTCGACCATTGCTACATTACTGGCCGCCAAAAATATTCCAAAAATTCTTACAAAATCAAAAATTGAAACATTTTTCAAAATTCTAAAAATATGCATATAAAATTCAAAAATTCTATTTTTTTCTCAAAATTCTAAAAATATTCCGAAAGTTAGAATAAAATCAAAAATTTAAACTTTTTCTAAATTCTAATAACTACCCAAAAATTCTTAAAAATTCAAAAATTGAAACTTTTTTCAAAATTCTAAAATATTCCGAAAATTGGAATAAAATCAAATATTTAAATTTTTTCTAAACTCTAATAATATTCTAAAAATTCTTAAAAATTCAAAAATTCAAACTTTTTCCAAAACTCTAAAAATATTGCAAAAATTATAATAATATCAAAAATTAAAAATTTTTCAAAATTCAAAAATATTCCAAAAATTCTTACAAAAACAAAAATTGAAACTTTTCCAAAATTCCAAAAATATTTCAAAAACTATAACGAATTCAAAAATGTCCATGTCCAATTTCATTTGCATTTACATTTTCAGCAAACTGTTCAAAAACCATCAATTTAGCGATTCGAGAAAATAATACATCACAAATTCATATTTCTTTCAAAATTCGAAAAATATTGTATAAATTATAATAAAATCAAACTTTTTTCAAAATTCTAAAAATATTCCAAAAATTATTACAAAATCAAAATTTGAAACTTTTTTCAAAATTCCAAAACTTATAATAAAATCAAAAATTTTTCAAAATTCCAAAAATATTCCAAAAATTCTTACAAAATCAAAAATTAAAACTTTTCCCAAAATTCTAAAAATATTGCAAAAATTATTACAAAATCAAAAATACAAACTTTTTTCAAAATTCCAAAAATATTTCAAAAACTATAACAAATTCAATAATTTCCATGTCCAATTTCATTTTCAATTACATTTACGTCATAAAAACAGCTACATTTTTTTTCGAAAAAAAATTGGCTAAAAAAACCAATGAAATCATATTTTGAGTTTGACAAAGTTTTGACAAACTTATAATGCCATAATTCTCAATAATAATAAAAAAATTTTCTTTACAAACAAAATTTTAATTTAATTTTTTTCCAAAAAATTAGGTAAAAAAATAAATGAAAATCTATATTTTGCCACACTTGACAACATTTTTTGACAAACTTATAATGCAATAATCTAGATTTTGGTCTCACGTACCAATCCCGATCATCAAGATCTCTCCAAATTTAATATTCCTACTCGTAATCACTTAAAATGAAGGTTTTTAAGCAAAAAATATGGAAATTTCCTTGTTTGGACACACTTGACGATTTTTTGACACACTTCCGGTACAGTTATCAAACACATCGTCCTTTCGGCTCTTCCCATTGAGTAAACCTATTTGTGAAAAAAAATTTTTTTGCTATTTTAGAATCACTAGGTCCTAAAACGTCGAAAAATGCCAAAAAAGTGGAGATAAGAATTTCACTTTGAGCTCATGAATGTAATACTTAGGTGTTTCAGACCGAAGTAAATTAGGTGAATTTAAAAGATAGAAAAATTCAATTTAATTAATTTGACTGTGGTGACTTCTGATTTCTGAATTTATTCTTTTACCTTTTGGTTAATTTTGTTTCAAACTTTTAGCAAGGTTAATAAAATTTTAGGTACAACTTTATTATCTGGTTTTCATAAAACGTTATATTCTTCAACGGTGCCGCAAAGAACAAATTTTAAAACGAACGGGTAGCTCACCAGCCGAGGCGATAACCGTGAGGTTGGATCCGTATGGAGGCTTTATAAATTGTAATTTTGTTTATGTCATTTATTATAAACTAGGGGGTATCCCGTGGACTTCGCTGAGAAAATCTTGCAAGTTAGGATTTAAAACATATACAACAAAATACAAATTTGTCTCTATATAATAAAAACATACATACATACTCATATATAATTAGAACATTTATAATTAATCAACATTTAGGCAAACTCGTTGCTATGAATTAAGTAATGGAGAGTTCTATTATAAAAACTATAAATTGTATGAAAAAAAGTAGCCTATGGCATTCCTGACATTCCTTTCTTTATGTATGTCATGTTTCATTTAAATCGATTCAGCCGTTTCGGAGCTTATCCTGAACAGACAGACAGATAGACAGACAGACATCGAATTTTATTTTTATAGATAGATAGAAGAAGATAGATAGATAGAAGAAGATTATTAAATTAGAAAATGACTACGTAACATGCAAAATTTAATTTTTTCATGGTTGTTTTGATTTAAAAACTTTGTAAAATTATGAAAATATCTTAGCAACTACAATTTGGTATTTCGTTGAAATCGTACTCGGAGGACCCGAGTTCGACTCTCATCTATGTGAATGTGTTTTTAGGCGAAGCATCAACTCACCGGTTTTCCAATTAACTGATAGGCGATAGTCAACCTATGTATATAGAAAAACGCCTGATCTACATCTACAGCTGCTCAATCCACTTATTCAAACTGGTTTCATCAGTGTGTTCCAAAACAGCATCAAAACATCAGTGAAATCCTTGCATCTTTCAAAACGCAAATAATGAGCGAAATTCACTCAAAAGTAAATGCTGGCTATATGGCCACGCTCTAAATCTCGTGATTACTATAATCGGGACACTTCTAGATCTACAGTCTCTAGAGAATCTAAAATTACTACGGACATGGACATTAACTATTACCACTCCAGGGTTAAATATAAAGCACAACGCTGCGTCACTAACTGTATAACTTTTATTTTTAAGTTTGTCGCTTCAAATAAACTCGACGCTAAAAAAATGAGTAAATGATGTATGTATGATCATCAGCCAACCGTCTTTCAGTCTTTGTGAATAACTTAAGACAAAATTTTTTAATAGATATGGGACTGGATGTTTTCTTCAGCCCAAAATCAATATTAAACGTAAATTCATGCTACTACTGTGTTCAAACTATTTGCGGAAAACAGCACTTCCATAACTTAGGGACAATTTAGCTAACACCTCAATTAACAACATAATTTGATAAAATTATTCGTGTATTTAAATTTAGATCAATGACCCTCATACCAGAATTGTGTTTTCCACAAATTAATTTTGCGACTAGACGTCTTCTATTCATGATTTACACGTATGTACGTATATACGTATGTTCGTATGTATATTTTTCGTATATTCTATTTGTGATTTACTCACTCACTTTGTCGTCTTGTTTTGATTATTTGTTGACGTTTTTTAATTAAAATTAGATCGTTGTGGTAGACGTATTTTTTATTTCTTATATTCATAAGTTAACATTAACGTAAAAGAGTTTTATTGAATAACATTTAAATCATTGAATAACATTAAAATCTGTACCTGTAACGGTGTATATTTGAAGTAAAGCAGTTGGCTTTGTATCTGTAAAAAACAATGATTGAGTTCGTTATTTTTTTTAGTTTCAATCAATGTAAATACGTTATCGACATGTAATTTTAGGAAGTTAGTAGTTATGTTTATTCATTTCTAATTCTAAAATAAATTAAACATATTGTTTATTTGTTAAATAATTGAAAACCGTTTAAATAAAAAAAAATTAATATTCACAGATTGTCGGCGGATAAACATTAAGACGGTAATTTTTTTTTGTACAAATTTTATTTATTGATTTAATATTGTACCTGACTTGATGCCTTTCGATCTGAAAAACGTAAACTAAGTTTAATTTTTTTTTTTGAAAATAAAGTTTCATGATTATATATGCAATTCAAATGGTCTTAGTTGTTAAGTTTTCAAGATTGGTTTATTTCAGAGGCACTGGAAGTTCTTTAAATTTTATAGGTCCTATTCTTCCATCTTTTATTAAGATTTGAGCGGTTGCTGTGACATCTTCGACTTTTCTTATACCTCTTTCAGTGAGATTCCTTTCACATGTAAAATTTTATTCCAACCTAATGTTTCTTGTCCATTGTAAGCGGTTTCTTTTCAATGTTATCATATTCCACCTGAAAAATATAAAATTCGAATGTAACATCCAACCTTGAATTTTTTGAAATTTGTTATCTAACAATTTATTCTTTCTATTTTTTTTTTACAAACAAAAGTTGAATGACCATAATAATTATGCCATTTAAAAAAAATTAAATTTTTGCATGTTTTTCTGTTCATTGATCTAAGAAATTTGCTTAAGAAACAAAAATATAGGAGAGAGCAAAAAATAACAAATTGTGATGGTTCCATGTTAACCAATAATTTTACTTTTAAATATTTTTTAAATGTTTTTGACGCTATTTAAATATTTAATTTCGTTTTTTATTTAAATTCAAGATATTGCCTATATATAAGTTCAAGGTGAATATTATAAATCATGATATCATATTTATTGTACATTTAGGTATCAGTGATATCATTTTGTGATATATTCGCCGTCTGTTAATGACTGACATTATTGTATATATATTGATATATTTATGGAACTCATTAAAATTATAGTTACTCCAGGAAAGCGGATAACAACTAATTAACTATAGGTAATGACTGATTCGTGAGTGATTGAAATGTGTTTTACCAGTAATATTGCGAAGTTAATAATTTTATTATTCAAACAACGAAAAAATACTTGCAAACAATTTGTATTTGAAATTATTCGAGCTATATGTAATTTGCATATAAAAATTATGTGTGGCTGCCTCAACTACATCGTTCTGTGCCAGTTCAGCTGTTGAGTCCATTTGGGAGCTCAATTTATCACACCCTTACAAGGACAACTGATCTGGTAATGGTTCATTACTGGTGACAAGTAATGCAAGAATGGATGAGTGCTGGCAACCATAATGAGGCCATTATTATTAGTTTAATGGATGATAACTTCGGACAATAAATGACTGCCATTCACGGGTTCAGAGAAAATAACCAGCAATGGGCCATACAAGGCTCTATATCTGGCTCAGTAACAAACCAATAATGACGACCAGTATTGCAGCAATGGTCGAGTATGACCCATGACTGGGTTATATTATAAATGGGATACATTTATAAAAACCTAAAAAAGTCGCCGATTGGGGTGACCCCCCTGGTCAATTTCAACTCTAAAAAAAGCTGTTGTTTGTTGTTTGATCGTTTCCAGATCAAAGACCGAGTTTTCCCAAAGATATTTTATTCAGTATGTGTGATGAACCAATAGGTGAATGTAAAAACATTCATTTATTGGGTGTCACAGTTTCAGATGACCTTGGAACGATTCAGATGACTTTGGAACGATCATGTAATGGCGGTGGCAAAAAGCGCGTCTAGAAAACTCGGCCTCCTATAAATAGATGTAAAAAAATTTTCACTCCATACCAATTGCTCTATGTTAATAAGTGTATGGAGTACTGTTGTCAAGTTTGGGATGCTGCTTCTGTTTCCATCTTGGCCCTCTTGCACTCTGTTCAAAAGCAGACTATACGAATTGTATCTTGATTCCCTACAACATCGTCGCACTGTTGCTGACCTCGTTGTTTTTTACAAATATCGTCATCAACAGTGCTCAGATAAAATCAGCAGCATCATGCCTCAAACTTATTCTTACCCCCGTTCCACTCGGCAATCGTCTGGCGCAACCAGTCAAACGGTCGAAATCCCGCGCTGTCATACTGGCAGATCATAGAAAGACTTCTTTGTCTGAACTGCATACAAATGGAATAGTTTGCCGGAATCCATAGTGTCAGATGGCTTCAATCCGCAGAGGTTTTAAAAAAGCGTACATCAACACCTTATAGCGCAAATTGTTGTGGGACTTACGTCTTAAAAGGTATTTCTGTGTTGTTGTGACACATATTGTAAACCCTATAACACAACACTTTTTATTTAAAAAACAATATGTAAATTTAAATAAATTAAATACAAAATAATTTAAAATAAAATAAAACGTCTAATCCAAAAAATTTAAAACTTATACCAACCAAATCACTATATTCATAAACTTTCAGTCGAGAAACGGTAACTAAACAAAGGGTGAAATTCCTCAAACAACATAGTTCCAGTAATGGCTCAATAACAATAACCACGTAGTATTCACCATTCATGGGCCAGTGCTTCAACTTTCAAAAGTAAATAAACAATTGTTATTTTCTATACACCAAAGAACGGACGATGAATGGCTCTAGTAATTGCCCAATAAGAAAAGCCAATTAATGTTAACATTAACGGGCGGTTGCTTGGCCATTTAAAGTAAACTGTACTGGCTATTTTCTACAAACCGAAGATCGAGCAATTCATGGTTCCAATAATAGCCCAATCGCAATAACCAAGTACTGTTTGCCTTTCATATAGCTCAGTGCTTGGTCATTTAAAGGTAACTAATTATTGATTATTTTTTGTAAATCATAGATCGGCCGATGAATGGTTCTAGTACTGCCCCAATAACAATAGCCAAGTATTGTAAACCATTAATGGGCCTGTGCTTGGCCGTATTTCAAAGTATGGCAAACCGGGGATATAATTATTTATCTCTCTTCGTTTTATTAAAACCAAATGTCTTCGTGTTACAGAAGTAACAATTATTTTCGTGATTTGATGCTTCCCTCCATATCATTTGTATATATAGAATTCAAATATCTGTTTCCACCGACAGCAGAGGCGAAGCGTCTTTGGAAGCTAGGGAAGCACTGCTTCCCTTTGAAACAAGTCGTCCTTTTTCAAATTAATTATTGGTTGTTAATAAAGATTTTGTCAAACATCATTCAATAAACTTTATTAGAATTCCAATACTTTAGTAGTCATTTAATATAAATCTTCATATTTTCTGTTAAATTATATACAGATATATCCATATAAATAAATGTTTTTATTATTATTTAATTATATTAATGCCTTATATTCATAAAAAAAAACATCAACGCATTCAAAATATTTATTTTCATCTAAATAATCCACGAAGAAGCTGTTCAACTTGCAGCGTACTAAAATTTATAATTTGTACGTAAACAACAACAACAAAATCGAAAAGAAAAATGAAAAAAACAAAAATTATCAACTAGAAATAAGCTATGTTGCATAAAGCATCTACTATCATAGTAGTGCTATGGTAAATTTATTTTGTTTTAGCTTATATGTACTGGTTTAATTGTTTTAACCAAGTCTTATTACTTTACATCAAAGTATTGATTTGTAATAACAGTTTCGATGTTTTGTTTGATTTATAAATATTACAAAAGGTAATTTCTTTATTAATTATTATTGCACGGCAGTTTCCAAAAATGTTTTGTTTTAAAATATAAAAATATTTTCTAATAAGAAAATAGACGACCTTGATCACTGATTTCTAAATTCGTAGGTATATTTGTCTCTTGGGACTCGTGGTTCTATTTCTCGATTGTTTGTAAGGATAGGACCAATCAACAAATATAATTATTTATACTGATGATGAAATTTAATTATATTCAACCCTTTCAATTATATACTTTGATAAATTAAGCAAGCCAATTTGTTCATGTACCTGATGAGTTGAACTGCTATTACATATCCATATTTATGATTCATCATATTAGTATATTAAATAGAATTTTAAACATAAATTGATTTTTGTGTTTCAAACCAGAGGATCAAGTTTTTACCGGAAAATTTAGTAACTGTCCTTCTCATATTGTACATTGAGAATTTTCTTGCAAACTATATTGGGGTATTGCTAAAAGTGTTGAATTCAACACAAGTAAAACTCAAGTTTGCCATTTTTCTAGGTTATCAACACCTAATCCATTTTCATTAAAGTTTGACTTAAATGATCTTGAAGAGAAAGAATCTGTTAGACTTCTTGGAGTTGAGATTGAAAATAATATGAAAAGGAATTCTCATATTTTTAGCCTAGCTAAGAACGCTGTTCAAAAATTAGGATTTTTGGGGCAGTGTCGTAAGGTTTTTAATAGCGAGCAGCTTTTTAATATATATAAATATATGGGGTGGAGCCTACAAAAGTAGTTTGAAATGTCTTGATTCTATACAGCGGAGAGCTGTTAAATTGATCGGCAAATTAAATCTTACTAACGAGCTTGATTCCTTGAACATAGAAGAGACGTCGCTGATTTGACGATATTTTATAAGTATATTATGGAAGAACGGGTGTCTGCGGGGATCAATTGATTTTGATTGTAGTTATTTTTATCATTGATGAATATTATATAGAACGCAGCATCCCATTCTTAAAACCTCAGGCTTCGCCTATGACCGACAGCCAAGGATCATAGTGTTCTCCTACATCTTTCACAAAATACATGATGAGCCACTTTTTATATTGATGAGTAACCGAAATTATAAAGTAACAAAAATATGTTTCTTTGAGTGATTTGAGTGATTCCGTTATGGGATATTCTTTCTGAGAATTAATAAATTCACCACTAACATAACAAAAACGGTCAGGATGTACTTTACACAAACTTTTCGACATTTAAAAAATTTAAAGTTTTAGTGTGAAAGAGCGCCACACACACCCCTTTATTAGTGATATTGCATATAGCAATAAATGGTTATATTTTGTGGAGTATTAAAGAGAATTTAAATTTTGAAACAAAAGTAACAAATTTAAAACCTTGTAGTATTACAAAGATTTGTTGCGGATTATGTCGAGATGGTAGAGGGGTGTTCTATCAAAACCTGGTGACAAAAATTGGAAGTTACAGCTTAAATCGCACTATTTTTTAAATTTTGATCGGATTGCTTGAAATTAAAGTCGAAAAAGGATCGGAGTCAAAGTTGTGATCCTGTTTCGCAGGATTCGAAAAATATATCAAAGAACAGTGCTGAGGAGAGCTGGACTAGTAACTGGATTTACGTCTGTCGATACTAACTTTAACCATCTCTATAATATCAACAGTGAAGATTTTGTCTTCTGGACTGATGATTAGATAGGGCTTATTGTCAAATTGTTGAAACGACCTGCGGACCATGTCTACTCAGAGGTACACGTATAAGCAGGCTTTCAAATTGCTAAATACAAAAACGTTGTCTTTAGCGTTCGATCATGCCGTTACATGAACGCCACGGCAAGATTACTTTATCTTAGGCCCCAGCCAATTTTTTGTTTTTCTTATTAAGGGCACTTTTATAAGCATATTGCAAAAAACATTTTTTGAAAATCAGTCCCGGGGACCAAGATATAGGCCTTTGAAAAAAAAAATATCGTATAAAAGTACACTTTTTTTACCGAATGTTGCAATCCAAATGACGTTTAATGTTATTTTTGATATATAATTTTAAAGAATCAACATGAATAACTTAAAAAAAAATAATTATAACCTTAGGGGCCCACGTTATGACCATTTGAGGCAAGATTACTTTAACTTAGGCGCGAGTGGATTTTTTTTTTATTATTTTTATCGTAAGTTAAGAAAATTTTTTAAAAGGGACAGTTTTGATCGTTTATCTTATAAGCACATAGGAAATAAAGCAAAAATAAGTAAAAAATAAAAAAAATTTGTCAAAACCAGTGCAATTTTGTATGGATTTTGCTTTTTTCAAAGGCCTGTATCTTGGACCCCGGGGCTCCGATACAACTCGTTTTGGTTTTATTCGCTTCAGTGAGTGATTCACTATCAAATAAAAAAAAAATTCTTGGGGCCTAAGAAAAAGTAATATCCCCAACGCCACATATCATTACTGTGGCTACGGTTGCAGCCGTAATTTCTGAAATCGGGATTTGTTCCGGCCACTTTGTGTTTGTGTCGATTGAAGGTGTAAAATAATGTTGCCCTTACGAGACTAACTTGATAAGAGATAGGTGAGATCAATTCATATGATCAATTTCTGACACCGTAAACAGTTTCGAGTCATTAACCGGACATCTTTTTTATTGAAGGCCAGACCACGACGTCTGTCAGTCATTTAATAGAAGAGTTGATTTCAGGATGAGAAATGTTTTGCATTTGTTGAAACTGTTTAATAAAGTGTAATTGTTTTCCGCAAGGAGTTCCTTCAACTCTGAATTGGTAGTTTGAGCACATTCGATTGCCGAATAATCGATGCTCTCAGATAACTGGATCTGATCAATGTGTGACAAAAAGTTCACAATCAGTGCTTTTGAATTTTGGTCAGTTAGTTAGTGAAAAGAAACTGAGAGACTGCCAAAAATCGGTGATAATTTATTGAACGACTACAGCGACTGCTTTGTCAGAAGCGTCGTCCATAATAGTGAGTTGAGCATCTCGATAAGAATAAGTGAGCATCGTTACATCAGTGAGTTGCTTTTTACGGTTTTTAAAATTTTGAAGAGCACATTCCATACCCTTTTAGAGCCTTTAAGAAATCAAAAAGCAATTTACTAATAATAATTTTAAATCTTCTCTAACGCGCTACAACATGTTAACATCTTTTTAGCGTGATATTGCTATATGCCAGCCAATATCACTACTGAAGGGGTATCTGTGGCGTATTTTCAAAATAAAAATTTAAGTTTTTTTAACATAGTAGTTTATCAAAACGAAAAACAATATTATTTAGTTACTCTTTAATTAAATTTATTTTTATTATGAAAAGTTCGGAAAAAAAATTTTGATCTTATTAATTATAGTTACTGTTTTTATTACAGCAAAAAAGTGGTTATATTTGGAAAATTTTTATTAGTTCGAGTCTTATCGAAAAGAATATGATCGCAAACAAAAATTGCGTGTTTTTTGCATGTCAAGGTCAACAATTAGACCCCTTAGTTTGAAAAAAAAAAGAAAAAAAAACAAAAACATGGCATCAAATTGTCAGCTTAAGATGCGTCCCATGATGCACCTAAATTGTATACAACCCTAGCGCTTAGTGACTGTTAAGAGTGTTGAATTTAATACAAGCAAATCACTGGTTTGTAATTTTTCCAGAATAACTACACTTAATTCTTTTCCATTGAAGTTTGGCTTCAATGATCTTGTGGAGAAATCATCTGACAGACTCCTAGCAGTTAAGGTTGAAAATAATATGAAGTGGAATACTCTTATTTTTAATCTGGCTAGGTACGCTGTTAAAAAATTGCGAATTTTAGCTCAATGTCGTAAGTTTTCAACAACGAACATCTGCTTTTAGTTATAATAAGTCATTAATACGTCCCTGCATGTAGTACTGTTCTCACATACGGGGTAGAGCATACTTGAGCAGTCTAAATTTCCTTGATCTTATATAGTGAAGAGCTGTTAAACTCATTGGCAACTTAACTCTTACAATCGAGATCACGTTGAATTTTACTTGAACTAGCAAATCTCTCCCCAGTCACAACAGGGCAATCGTTTCTTTGATAATATGCAGAACTATCGCTTTTTAGCGTGACCAATTGGCAGAATTTTAAAATCAACATTCATAAATTTCTTAAAGTAATTTAATTTATACAATCTCAAACCCTAGTTGGCATCACAGCTTTTTATCGAATCGAATCTAGTGTGCGTGGTCTTGACACAAGCAAATATCTCGTGCTTACAATATGATGTACCACATTATGTTTGCCCGGTAAATTGTAGCTTGGTTCTGCTGTTAGGGAAGGATACTTTTTAGTAGCAGACCGCAGTCGTTGTCGATTGTAAAATGAATGGGAGTGGGTGTATCTATATTAACCATTGTGGCATTGATTGACAGCTGGGTAGCTGAATCAATCCACTGTTTTCGTTTGAGATCGAAAGTAGGCCGAATTTTCTTAGACAATCAGCGCCAATGATCGGACGATTCACTTGCGCTAGTATGATAGCATGTGTGATTATTCGTTTTAAGCTGATGTCTATTTGGAGGAGCCGTAGGGCCGTAGTTATTTATTATTCTTCCGTTGGCAGCTGACATAACTAGATCTGTTGATTTATAGCTATTTGATATCGATGTACAAAGTTTTACTGGGAGCACCGAAAGGTCTGCTGTTGTGTAAACTAAAACAGTTAAATGATTGTGTGTGTCGTTGACAAAAAGTTGGCAGGTTTTAATGGTCTCGTTGTTGGCCTTATGCATCTCTGGTTTTACTCGTATTTTTCTCTGTCGAAGGTCGTTTGAGAGGTTATCTGCCCAAATGAAAACGGTGATATGCATTTTCTAGCAGCCGTACCAAATGTGTATGTGTATGATAAAAGCACACAGATGAACCTTGACCTCGTGGTGGAACTGAACCGTTTGGCGATCTCGATCGTTGCCGAACATTGGAAGGAGATCTGTCGCGGAGAGCGTTGTTTGGTTGAAAACTACTGTTTCTTGACGTGCTTTGACCTCTCGCGTTTAGTTTTGTTAGCTTTGATCTATACAAGCCGATCTTTCATTGTTACCGACTCGGATAGACTTATGTTACTATTTGCATATCTCGTTGAACGTGGTGACCGTACTGGCTGACATTGCTTCATAAATTTTATCGGCTGTTTTAGACATATTTTCTGTAGTCATCCCCTCTGGTTGTGCGGCAAGTGGTTGGCGAATATTTTTTGGCATATTTCGTACCCAAACCGAACGAATAATATTGTCAGAAAAATTATTTCCCATCTGTTGTTTAATTTTCCTAAGTTATTCAGAAGGTCTTTGATTTCCGATTCCTTGAACACTCAAAGACGCGTCAAAACTTTGTCCGTATGACAGTGCCAGACGTGATAACAAAGTTTGTTTTAGTGTCTCATATTTATTAACCTCGGGCATGTGGTCAATTGCGTCCGAAACTAGTTCACACACACCTCCGGTGTAGCAAGTGTAAATCTGCAGATATTTTTGTTTATCCGCTTTTATGTTCTGGATATCGAACGTTCTGCAACACGAAACCAGGTTCTGTGGTTGTCTTATCTACAGATGTTGTAGTTTTAGGCTATTTGTGGCGTCAAACTCTAAAAATTTCCCAATCCTGTCGTTTTCTGTCGTTTTGTGAGAAATGTTCGCAACGGTAGATTAAAAGTTAACAAAAAATGTCCCTAGGAATTGAAGAAATTTTGACATATGTTGTAAAGCAGACTAAGTGAAACCTAAACGAGAACTTCTTAACCGAAATTTACTACAGTCGACATTCATTTCAATGCATACATCATTTCTCGATTTATAAACGGCCTTCAGTAAATGCATGTATGTTAATATGTAATATGTCAATAACCTCGAAACATATCAAGAAAGATTTTGGAAACTGATTTTTAAAGCTTTTTCTCTGCTTTGTTGCAAAGTAGTTAACCAGTAAGGCCCTTAAATTCTGTTCTGCACAGTGCTTCGGCATAAGAAAGTCTAAATTTTCTGTTGGTTGATGTTTTTTTCTTTTATTTCATTGAATAATATTTAATCAATTAAAACTTACGTTACACGCTAACATAAAATAATTTATTTTTTTTATAAATTTCAGATAAAAAATGATAAAATTCTGGTTTGCATCATTTTTTTTGCTATCAACAATATGTAATATAAAATCTGCTAATACGGTCAATTTTGTATTAGCAACTGATTATAAATGGTTTTGTCAAGGAAACAGAAATTGTTTGCGTGTGACAGCAGCAAATAACAATACAGTCGATAAATTATATGATACGCAAAATATATGTCGTTTAGCATGTGGTCAATATCGAAGTTTATTTCCACATCCAACTGGTGCTTTTTCATTAGGAAAAGAAGTTGTAGAATTTAATCCGTACAAAATTAAATTTGATCTAGTAAATGTTCCATCAAACGCTACAACTTATGTAAAAGCAATTTCACGAATATTCAAGGATAATGTTTTAAAGGAATGTCAAAACTGCTCAAGAGTAGTAGCTAATGATTTTTTAATTAAATTTAGTATTGCGTCTGATAGTCTTACATTATCATGGGAAACTGATGAAAGCTATGCTGTTAACGTGGAAGTTGTTGGTAAGATTCAATTTGTTATAATTAATTAAATCATTTAGGTGAGAGTGGGAGCTAACAACAATCGATGAAACATATAGCATCTCGTTAGGACAACCACATTCCAGTAAATAAAGTTTGTGGTTCATCATAAACAATTTTTCAAGTTTTATTCACTAGTGTGGTAGTGACCTAGCCATTAGTGAGCTGGGTTTATACTCGTCGGACCTGGGTTCAATTTCCATTCAGGTCAAAGTGTCAAACCAAAACCTTTTGCAGTTAACCGATATTCAACCAATATGGTTTATAAATACCAAATGCTTTCTATGTCGTTCTATGCGATCAGCCCATATAAATTATAATTGATTCAATTCAATTTTCAAGTCATACTTGACTTGATAAGTCTAATTTGTTGAATTAGGAGGTACATTTTTAGAAAACCTACTTTCTTCTTTGAAAAATAAACGATAAACGAGCAAATGGTGCAACAATCATAAAAAAATGTGGTAACGTAAACACCATTGTTAAATTTGAACAAAACCTACAGAAAGACAAGTCAAGTATTAAACGTAGAAGAAAAATCTACCTCATCTGGTCGAAATTTCATCCAATCTGGACTCCACATAAAGAGTAATAGCATCATGTCCTGTGTTCAAACTTATTTTACAATTCCCTGTTTTAGTTTCTGCTTCTCTAGTTCTCGACAACTCACATATCCAATCAGTTATGGTACTTGTCAATATTTTTTAACATAGAGGTGTGTTATTTTCAAAAGGTTCCATCAATGTTGAAAAATGTGCAAAGAGCCTCTTCCAATTATTTCGTCAGTTTGAACAGTATTTTGCGTTGGTCAACATGTTCTGTTTGCGTGTTGATTCAATGGCGATGTTACCAGAGTACTAGTTCGTATGTAGGTGTCAATTACCTTTTCTGTAAGACATAAATAATTTCAAACTAGGTTCATGAGAATTTGACTGGTTTGCCATCTTTCTTTTCCACCTTTTTGAATGAATATCACTCTTGTCGTTCTCGATAGTATATGGCATATGTCAAAGTGCCAAAAGCCACTTCTATCTTTTGCAGGAAAACTGCAATTCCTCTGTTCACCATTAGTTCTATTGACTGTAATATATCTGTAACCTGCTTCATATGGGCTCTATATGCTGTAATGCTACCTGTAAGTGTTTTTTGTGAAGAACCGTTTGCTGTTGCTCATCAGCCTTATCCGGTCTTCTGAGCAAACTATTGATTTCAACATTATTTTTCGCCAAGACTTTATGCTGCCCAGCAGGTTAGGTTCCAAAGCCACTTTTTTACCCTTCTTGTTTTTTGGTTGTATAGGTAATTTGCTTAGGTATGTTGAAGAGTCTTCATACTTCTGTTCTTAATATGGATAAATCTTTGCTTTACTAAGTAGCGTTATGTAGCTCTTTTATAATGATAATTGGCCAGCTGGTTTCTAATGTTTTGGTGATTTCCAAGAACACCTCCTCTATAGTTTATTCCAGGTGCAGAATAGTGTTTAACAGTCCTTCTTACTTGTGCTTGTTTAAATAATTTTTTAATATATTCTTCAAGTATATTCCACCATGTGTTCCTAGAATACCGAACAAGGGTTACTGCACTGTTTGTATTGACTGGTTTAAGCATAATACTTGTATGATTTGAAGTGATTTGAAACCTCTACAGTTTTTACTATATATAACATACAAGCCAACGCTATCGTTTATTACGTCTAAGGTCCAATTCTTCCTATTGTTGTACACCATTCAATCGATATTTCACTTACAAAATTTAAAAGTAAATTTTGTAACAAAAATCGTCTGTGATTTCACAATACAATGTTTAAATAGGTCAAAAGTGCAGATTCGCATATTTTTCATATTTATTTAATAAATATAAAAATTATGTTAACGAACTTAGTTTTTTTACTTGGGTGAATTTTTCTATATTGGGAAATCCAAGTTTTAAATTAGGTCAATTGTTTTATTTGTTTTTAGTAGTTTTTAATTGGTAACGGGAAATAACGGTTTACAACATTTCCCCTACAAATAATTATGAATTGGAAGAAATATTAAAAGTTAAGTAGAGCAGTATTTTGGCAGTGGACTGAAGCCGTCATTTAGTATCGTCAGTGAGCTGTTAGAAGTATTACAAGTAATTAAAAGAAGGTTAAAAAATTAAAGTACGGATTACAGTTGAAATTTAAGTTAGCAAAAAATTAAAGTAAAATAAATAATAAGAACCACAAGTTTTGTGTAAGATAACAGTGTTAAATTAAATGGTTAAATATTTAAAAAATAAAAGCAGAGTTTATATTAATTGAAGTAATAACCCTAAGAAATAGGGGTATAACACTATCTCATCCTAGTGATTGTGTGTTCCAAACGCCTAACTCACTACGGTTCTCTTTTATATAATTTTCTAAAAATTACTCCTCTTTGGTTTGTGTCGGTAAATTTCTATATCGATTTGGTCCTTAACGCGTCACACCCAATGAATGTGTATCATTTCATGGGCGGTATGTGGTTCGTTTACAGCGAGTTTAATCAGTTTCACCACCCTCCGTCCTATTGTAGCAATCATATTATTGACCACTAGGTTCTGGTAAGAAAATCTTGCCACAGTTGATACTGCTATGGCATGATGGACATTCACCTAGGCTACGAGTAAGTTGTCTGTTGTCTTTATCAGGTATCAGGAGGTATCGTATTCCCTAGATTATATTAGATTATATTCGGTGGTGATATGTTGTACTGCGACCAAAATGAGCTATTGTACGTAACCTTTCCTACTCCCTGGTGAGTGCCCAGCACCTCATCCAATCCAGCCTCCCTTAAGAGTTTTAGAATATGAAGACCGTTAAGTTTATGCAGGTCATGCCCGTTAGTATTATACTCCCCCAGATGCAACCTTCTCATGTAGATCAAGACTCCACAATCTTTGCGAAGATGGGCTGGAGTCTCTACTTCCAATAGTCAGAGTATATATTTCTTCCTCAGCTCCACCAGAGTGTTCTTAAGGTGTTTTCTTAGTTTACAGTGTCATGTAAGAACCCCTGTCGATATTCTCAGGTTGTTCCCAGTCGACATATAGTGCATTACTGCTCACGTTTTATTAAACGGTCCATTTAAGTACCTGGACTGCGTTAAGCCGCAATGTTGTTCCAGTGTTTGGACTACTACGTGATAATTATTAACCTCATCCTTTCGTGGATGACTTTTGTCCCCAATCCACAAAAGGGCTCCGGGCCGACAAAAGATGTTAAATCATCTCGCCTTGCTAATTTGTCTGCTTCTTCATTACTTGCGATACCCGCATGACCATGCTATCCAGTAAACTGTAGCTTTGTTACTATTCCCAAGCTTGTTTAGTTTGCTCACATAGTCTCCAATAATCTTGGATGTATTGGTGTATGAGATTAGGGAATTAAATGCTGCTTGGCTGTCCGACAAGAGCTAAATTCACTTTTTCTTATATTTTCTTCCTAAGCTGAAGTCTGTGCAGCTTTTAATAGCACATACCTCGCATGCTGAATCTCAGAATAGTTTCCCTGGCTACGTTCTTAACCTGCAAGTGGAGTGGAGAAAGTCCTAGCAGCATCTCCATTGACGCGGTAGGGCATGTTCTCATTGCCCCCTGATGCAGATACATGCCAGTCTCTGCACCTTTCCCAATTTTGTCTTCCACCCCCATGTTTTGTCCGCAAGGTTTTTGCATACCATCAGAATTCTTACGGTTTTGGTTAGAACCGCTTCCATGTGGTTTCTCCACAGGAGTTTGCCCTCAAAGAGAGCCCAGATATATAGTCTCCTGTACAGATTCTTTTAGGGCGTCCTTCATTGTGATGGGCTTAATGCTAAATTTTCTTTTCTTAGTGAATCACTACCGTAGTTTTACTCAGATTGAGTTTTAGTCCCACAAAAATGCACCAGGTGTCTACCAGATTCATTTCCCTCAGTACAATATCACACAGTGTTTCTTTGAGCTTACTTACCACTGGCGATAATGACAATGTCATCCGAGTACCCAAGACATTTAATAGCCTGTTTACTTAATACAACCAAAAGTTCGTCCACCACAATACTCCACTTGAGGGGTAATAAGACTCCACCTGGCGTAGAGCCCCCAGAGGTGCCATGACTGATTTTACAGTCACCACCCTTGGTTTCAACTACTCTAGTTTTCAGCATCTCACACATCCAGTCAATTGTGGTGCTTTTTTCCCAGTTAGAGCCTTCATGACTGCTCCTGGTAAGTTGTTATAAAAACCTCCGTCTAGAAAGGTACAGACATCAACTTCGTTGTTGTCCATTGCCTCCTCTTATTCTTTCGTCAATCTGAACAGCGTGGTTTCCGTTGATCTTCCCGTTCTGTACGCGTGTTGAGTGTTGACTATCTTGCGTTCTCACCAAGGTGTTGGTTCGTATGTGTCTGTCGATCACCGTTCTCCATCGTTTTTAACAGGAAAGGTGTTAAACTGATAAGTCTATGAGACTTCGGCCGGGTGACATCTTTCTTACCAGGGTTCTGGAGTATGCCCAAGTGTCAGGGTTCAGGAGTCTGGAGTTCTCCAGGGTTTTGAAGTATGCCCAAGTGCCAGACTGCTCCTGAACACGCCCTGGAGGTGCAACAATAGCAACATCTTCCCCCTTTGCAGGAGGCATTGAACTATTTTGTCTACTCCAAGTGATTTGTATGGCTACACAGTTCCTAGTGTATATTTGATACGGCTCCCCGTAAACAGACAGCCACCCTCCAGTCCTCTTGGCCTTTTCTGTTACTTTTCTTCTTACTCCCGTCTTCTGCACACTGCTTATGTGTCCCAAAAAGAGTGTTTCTAGAAAAAGAGTTGCTCATCTGCCAAAGGTTTTAATCTCGACACCGTCCTTCGCCAAAGTTTTAGTTTATAGATAGCCTTTGATAAATGAAAAATACGGCTTCAAGTACAATTTTTTTAAATATAGACCAAAATAGACCAAATTAAAAAGGGTCGAGTCAAAATGTCGCAAAATTTTGCTGAACTTGACTGAAATTGCTTTTTAAAAAGTTCATTTAATAATAAAATATTTGATATTTAACATAAAAAAAAAATCTGAATCTAAAAATCGCCATTTTTATAATTTTTCTTCAGAACAAAAAAAACTGATTCCCGACAGTCATATGCACAACGAATTTTATCTATAAAACAAAAAATGATGCTAGTCCTAAACATTCACAAGTTGTTAGATATAAAATAAGCTTCAATTTAGTTTAAAAAAAAAAAAAAAAAAAGGCTATGCCATCTTTTTTTCAATTACACCATTTTTTTCTTATGTTACACCGTTAAAAATTATTTCAAAAAATTAACAGTGTACATTTTTAAAAACTTTGTTCTAATACCTATTCAACGACATATCATTTATGAAAATCGATTGAGTAGTTTTTCTACAATCGCTCGTCAAAATGCACTCACATCACAAAATAACAAAAATTGAGGGGCACCCTGTGAAGACCCCTGGTCGAAAAAAAAAAATTCTAAGAGAACTTGTATTTTTTATTTATCAAAGACTATCTATATACAAAAAATAATCAAAATTAAAAGGGGTCAAGTCAAAACGATGTTGAATCTTCGTGAAATTGCTCATTGTATATTTGCTTAGCATATTTTCTCTTTTTTTATAAGCTGCTCGAACCATTAAGGTTATATAGCAACTGCAAGGAATTATGTACAATGAATTAAAATTATTAAGTATAGACGTATATTATAATTAAGCTTACATAAATACTAAAGTTCTACAATAATAAACTTAACTTTAGCTTTGGTTCAGTTACAAAATTCAAATAATAACATGTATTGTAATTCTACGATACTCAACACACAATTAATAGTTTTTAATTAGTTTATAATTTAATAATTTCAACAATATAATAAATTAATAATATTAAACAATTTTAAACAATTTTAATTTTCAAATAAATAAATTGCCAATCTATCAAATTAAACCAAGGAAGCATCAGCTGGATTGTTTTAGGAAATCCATTAATTTTGACTTAAAGGTTTTTTGATTTAGTGTATGGCGGATATTAGAAGGCAAATCATTATATTGGACTAATCCACGATAAAACACATTATTTCGAGAGGCAGAGCTAGAGAAAAACTCTGTTTGAAACTGAGAAAGGCGTCTTGTCTCATATCTGTGAACAGACGATAAAGGAATTATGTTTAAATTTTGCTTTATTTGGTTATTTACAATTTTGTGAATCAAAAGTCTTCTGCCAACTCCATTAGATGTTTTGGGAGAGGTACGTATTTGTCCCTTCATCCATCAACAACCCCTCTTCCTCGGTCTTCACGTATTCGATACTACTGCAACCCTCTGCAGCAGCATCCTCGTTCCCTTCCCCAACCATATTTGCCACCTCGTGTCGTCGGGTGTCGTTAAGGTTCAGCTGGACTTTGAAAAACCGGTGGTTGAGGCTATTCCCCACCCCCCATATGGCTGTCTTTGCCCTGTCTTCAATTAGTGGCATTAGGAGTTGGCCTATGTTCTTATACTGACTTGCAGAAATCTTCCACTCCTTAACAAATAAGCCGGTGTTTTGCCTCCTAGCAGAGCGAGAGATTTCTACCTGGTCTGTTCAGCACTCCTTGGGAGAAAGACGGTATCTTATGAAGAATCGGAATGTCATTTTAGATTTTCGTTACAAGTAAATGTTTACCTACTTCCACTTTAGGTGAAACAGACAAGAGCCGTTTTACCATCTGCTCGTCGTCGCACTCTACCACTACATAACCAGGTTTGAAGTGATTAACTACAAAGCCGATATTGTGATCAGCACATCTTATCGCTAGTTAATTCACTAGTCCTTTCTCGACTAACTCCATCTCTTTCACGCTAAGCACTTTCTAGGCATAATCCATATCCAGAATAGCCACCTTACTCGCCTTATTAATACCAGTATAGCTAGTGCTTGGATTGAGATGTTGTTGCTCTCTGTCGTGACGGGTGACTAACCTGGGTTTCTTTGGTGCATTGTCCCGCTTCACGTTTTCTCTACCGATGCGTGGGCCTTTCTTTTTCTTTCCAGACTCTTTTTCTTTGTGTACGCATGGACTCTCTGGTCCGCTTCACGTTTTCTCTGCCTACGCTTGGGGCCTTTCCTTTTCTTTTCAGACTCTTTCTCTTTGTGTCCTCGTGAGACATTCCCTTCGCGCGGAATCTTAGGTACCAGAAGATACCAGCTCCCGCCTTTTTTACAATCAGTGCCAATCAGTTCAGAATCAGTATCGAATGCTCCAGAATAGTACACCCTTCCTTCGTTTTTGACCCTCTGTCCTGCAGTGATAATTGCACAGTGACCTTACCAAATCTCTAGCTGAGAAAATTCACTGCTGCTGATATGGTTTTTTTGTATCTTCAACCGATCCTTACGGTCAGAAATTATCCTTTGCCCTCAATCTTATAAACTTGATCTTTCTTATTTTTTCAACAACTCGAGAGATTTGTTGGTAACATGCGCAGCACTAATGGGGATAAATTGCAATCTTGTTGGTGCAGATATGTCGTCTCGTTTTCTCGTCATAAGTGACTCGAAGATGTGTATTGAAACCTTACCACCAGAGTCTACCACATAGTACTTCTGTATCAAGTGTACATCCAATCCTGATTTAACGGTTCAAGGCATTAGGCTCACCACAGCTTATTCGACTTTATCTAAATCCTCTACACTATAAGCATGGGTCCTGAAATAATATTCTGGCAATATTGCCTTCCTAATAGTTTTTGATAAACCTGAGTAGATCGGCCAGGATTTAATTGATGATGTTTACTACCGCTTGCGAGATGGTACTCTTGGCCATTTAACATTCACGTTCTCTGGCGGCGTCAAGGACTGACTGAGCCTGATGTTGATCTGCTGGGATACCCGTTCGCAATAGAGTGTTATGCCTTGAATCATCTGCGTATGCCTCTCTCACTGAGTCCGGGAATCAGTGGATCGTTCAGCCACCTTGTTGACTTTTAGGTATATGATCGATGTTTTGACTTCTTATCAGATATCGAACCGAATTAAAATAATTAACCGAATATGCTATTTTATATTTCCAGATGACAACGTCAAAGTTCAAATAACAGCCCCGACAGTTTTTGGAGCACGTCATGGACTTGAAACAGTAAGTCAACTAATAGCAACAAAATTAGATAACACGGAACCTGAAACCAAACTATATAAAACTGTTATTTTAAATGCGGCTACCATAAAAGATACTCCAATATTTCCACATCGTGGATTAATGCTCGATACATCTCGAAATTTCATCCCAGTTCCTAGAATTTTAGCCACTCTTAATGGCATGGGCGCTTCAAAATTAAATACTTTTCATTGGCATGCAACAGATTCTCATAGCTTTCCAATAGAAATTAGACGTGTGCCTCAGATGACAAGGTAATTATCGATTATTTTGTTTTTCTAAATTTTTATCGTTTTATTTTAATTTATTACTTTTTCTTGTTGTAGGTATGGTGCTTATTCATCATCCATGATTTACAGTAAAGAAGATATATTATATATCTATGAGTATGCCAAACAAAGAGGAATTAGAGTGATTTTAGAATTAGATGCACCATCCCATGCTTCAAATGGATGGCAATGGGGGCCGTCTCATGATTTAGGAAATTTAGCAGTTTGTATTAATGAACAGCCATGGAGAGGTTTATGCATTCAGCCACCATGTGGTCAATTAAATCCTGCTAATGATAATTTGTATAAAGTATTGAGAGACATTTATAGCGAGTTTGTAGAATGGTTTCCTCCAGGTGAAGTGCTTCACATGGGAGGAGATGAAGTTTTTTTTAACTGTTGGAATTCTTCATCAGAAATTATAAGTTTATTAAATGGAAGAGGATATGGTCGTGAAGATAAAGATTTCCTACAGCTTTGGGCGGAATTTCAAGCGGCATCATTACGAATTTGGGATGAAGTAAATGGACAAACAAGTTGTAGTCGAGAACTATGTGAACAACCGTCACCAGTAATATTATGGACTAGTCATTTAACAGAACCAGAATCAATAGAGAAATATTTACAAAAAGATCGCTATGTCATTCAAACTTGGGTTGAATCAAGTAGTACGATTCCAACCGATTTATTGTTAAAAGGATTTAGAGTAATATTGTCAACAAAAAATGCATGGTATTTAGATCATGGTTTTTGGGGTGTAACACGATATTATTCATGGCGGATGGTGTATAATAATCGAATTCCAAAAGTGAACGGTGTTCTAGGTGGTGAAGCATGTATGTGGACTGAATATGTTGATGAAAATTCAGTGGACTCTAGAATATGGCCACGTGCAGCTGCAGTTGCGGAACGACTTTGGTCTAATCCTGGTACAGATGCATCGTTAGCCGAGGCACGGTTTTATAGACAGAGGGAAAGACTTATAAGTCGGGGATTAAAAACAGATTCAGTAACCCCAAAATGGTGTGTTTTGAACGAAGGAGGCTGTTCTTAAAATAAATGAATTTTTAACATTTTATACATTTGTTACTAGCTGTTTAGCATTCATTATACATCCTTGTACATTAGTCAATTTTTTAACATATATTTACATTTATTTTTATTAAACCAGAGGAGCAATAATCCATTTTCATAAATCACAAACTAACGGTTTGTGTTATATATGTTTGTGAGCAATAATATTCGTAGAAATTATGTCAGTTCTTGGAATATTATGTAACAATCAAGTAAAGTTTTTATCAAAGCTTAGTCATGACGAAAACAAAATTAATACAATTTGGAACTGTTTGAAAGATTAAAGACTTGTAAACTTGTATTAAGTTAGAATATATTATTTTTGATTATAAACTATTGTTGTTGTGTTCAATCAGGTTTTGATTATGGAAAAGATTTTTACTTTTAGGGAAACACAAGAGATATTTGTTCTCCACGTTGGTGTTTAATTTGATTTGAAAATAATATATGCTGTTTTGGATAATGTAATTGTATTTTAAATCGGAAATGTAACACAGTTAATGTCAACATAATCTTGTCTTTCAGGTTCATTCTTTTATTTATTTTTGAATGATTTCGTCATAAAGACAATGATTACCATATATTTTGTATTTCATGGTGGTTCTTGTGGTACTTCTAATAGCTTTGTTCTCTTTATGTTTTTGTTTTATTTTGTTTTGGATTATTAAAGTATATTTTATCAATGAGTAAACAAACATTAGATCATCCGGCTCGATGGACCAAATACCAACTTCAGTAATAATAATATATACATTTGATTCAATAGTTTAATAAATCTAATTCATTTTTGGTAATACATTTACATTGCTTACAAAATATGAAGCTGTCGTTTGAAAATAATTCGTAAAATAAAACCTTTAAATTTCAAACATAAATTGCTGGACATAATTATCTGTAATCTAGAGCCCAATCGTGAATAAATGTCTTTAATTAGATCTGGAATTTTTATTACTATTGTACCACAAGCTAGTGATCCCAACGTCATCGCAGAAAAAAAAGGAGCTGATCAGTTACAACAAGTAAATCCATTTTGCGCTTCTTTTCGTTCATATTTAGGTTTGGTTTGTTGGCCATCTTAATATTATTTTCATTTTTATATTATTTTATTGTAATTTACATTAATATGCTAACTGTTCACTAGGTCTAAATTTTTGGCTTTTTCAATAAACAAATTTTACACACCATGTGGTCTAGTACATACTGTAACAGTGAACTTTTATAATAAATATATGATTGAGAAATAAATAAAATAAAATACATGACCTGGTTTAGGAAATCTTTTGTAAAAAAATTTATATTAATCAAAAATAAATTATTGTTGAATATAAACAAATAAATAAAAAAAAACAAACAAAAATTATATAAATGAAGAAGCTTACATTAATGTGTATCCAAAACCAGTCCCACCCAAAACATGTTGATTGTAGGCTAACACAAACTCCATTTTAAAAATCGCTAATCCAAAAGTCTGTTGCGTTATTCTTTGACGCTTTGTCAAAACTAAAATGCAATGTTCTATTTTTAATTATATATCATACTAAAGATACAATGATTGAAAGTTAAAACAGTATCTCGTTGAAATAAATCTATTACGTAATATATCCCCTTTCTATAATCCAGTGAATAGTTGAACGAATTGATTGTAGCCAGTCGTTCTAATATTCAGTAAATTATCAAAAATAGAGCCAAAGCAATAGAAACAGTAACTTTTTGACTATATGTGCTATTATGGATTTCCATATTATTCACTGTTTGTGTGCTTTTGTCACTTTTGAATTAAAATGCAATATTTAAAAATATACTTTTTACTGTTTATTTTTAATTTTTTATTTTATTAATAATAATATAAACTTCCTTATAGTAACAATTTGGATTTTATTTTTTATTTTATAGAATATCGATTTCGACTTACGCCATCCTCAGTTCTTAAATTATTATTACAATTTTTGCTTAAACTTTTATTTATATACTATTTCAACTGCTGTTTTTTATTATTATGTCATATATTTTGTTAGTTTTAGTGTTGATTTTATCATTTAAAATGTTGTTATTGTTTTTATGTTTATATATTTCGATTTCTTCCAATCTATCTAGATGTTGTCCTTTTCTTTTTTTATGTAATATGGTTAAATTTGTGTTGATATTGGTGTATGTGTGTTTTCTGTTTTTAAATGTTGGGATCTGGATTTTGGATCGCTTCTGTTAATTTCATTGGTGTGCTCAATAAATCTTTTTGTGAAGGACCGCCCCGTCTGGCCTATATAAAATTTACTGCAGTCGTCACAGGTAAGCTTATAAACACCTGTGTCTAAGGTTTTGGGTTTTTTTTAGTTTGTAGGTAATTTTCTATTTCATTTTCGTTTTTGTAAGCTGCAATATATCCATATTTTTTAAAGTTTTTTGCATTATTTTGAATGTTGTTTTATTGTATGTTACGCCTACGTATTTTTTACCTGCTAAGTTTTCTTCATTCTTCAATGTTGTTAGGGTTCCCAAATTTTTCTTGTTTTTATATTTTCTATTTAATGTGTCAATTATTTCATTTTTATATCCGTTTTTACTGACTATGTATTTTATGTTGTTTAGTTCGTCTTGATAATTTTCTGCATTCATCGGTATATTGTTCAATCTATTGATCATGTGGTTGTAAGCAGCTAGTTTATGTTGGTATGGATGATGTGATTTAATATTTATTGTTGGATCCGTTTGGTTTGTTTTTCGGAATATTTTGAAAGTGTGTTTTGAATCTACATTTTTGATTGATAAATCCAAAATAAAATCCAAATTGTTACTATAAGAAAGTTTATATTATTATTAATAAAATAAAAAATTAAAAATACACAGTAAAAAGTATATTTTTAAATATTGCATTTTAACTTTTTGACATTTAAAAAATAAATAACCATTGAAAATTTAGACACAAACAAATATATACTGCTTTAAGTTTTTAGTATTTTGAAAAATTAGATTTTTGAAAAATTAATTTTTGTAAATTGATTGTTATTTGTTTTCTTTCAAAAAAATTGTTTTCGATTTAAAAAAAATTTACTAAAATGCCACGAAACTTAACTAACTTAAAAAAATAATATAATTTTACAAAACTTAATTGGAATAAATATTAAGTTAAACGATATACATTAAACACTTGTGGCACAAAAACACTACTGATAACCAAACTCTTTGATTCCAATTAACATAATGATTTGTAGCTAGAACTTTATATCCTTTGTTTCTTTTTTATATACCTTGGTTACTCTCACGCTCAATAGAGCAATTCCACCATATCATCTCAAAAGTATCATACTTCAAAAATAACAATCCATAACACGAAAATAATAAATATTGAACAACCGTAATTCATTATTATGAAAGCTCATACATTCTTTCCTAATACTTGCATAACCCAGTTTATATTATTGATACAAGTAAAAAAAATGAAAAAAAAAAAATAAATTGAAATTCACACCTCCAGAATTCAGACTTAGAAACATGTATTAAAATTCATGTGACGCAACGAATCAATCAACTTGCAATTGCATAAGCAGCCAACAGTTTTTATATATAAAATATATTTGCTAGCTCACACGAAAATGTTTAAAGTACTGAATGAGGAAATGTTTTTAAATTTTTTACTTGCCTTGCTGTTTTAGTGTTTGATTTTGATTCCCAAAGAGTTTGAGTTAAAATAAAAACCGGTCGTTACATTACAATTTACAGTGAAAATTGGCAAACGAAATGCAATATAGTCTTTTTGTCAAAACAAGCTTAAATCAATCATATTTCGCTCCAAATAAACCTATTCTAGACAAACATTCAGAGCATTTGTACCAAGTTTAACGAAGTTCTTAAAACAAAATTCTCTATAGAATGGCACCTGACAACAGAGAGTCAAGTGAGCGCCTGAAATTGATGACATATTTTGCTGGAAAATATTTTTTGGAAAGCTCATAACTCTTTGAACAGACTTTTGTTTTCCACAGTGCACATGAGCACAGTTGACTCTATATTCTGCTCTATATAGAGAATCAAAATCACCTGAGCAATTCGCTGTCCTATTTCAGGTTTTGTTCAATTAGCAAATTTAGTTCTTGATTTTATTTTTGACCTACCTCAATAATAAAAATTGGGTAAAAAATATCATATCAAAGAGAGAATATTAAACTTTCGTCAAAGTGTCCAATGTAAATAAGTTTGCGGATATTTAGAATTTTGTTAAATACAAAATTCTTACATTTGATTTCCGTATTGGTATGTGCGCTAGAAGAGGTGTTTTTTGATAAAGGAAGGAAATGCTTATGATTTTTTTTTCTTTCGACTGTATTTCTAAATCATGTGAGAAAATTGCTAAATTATTGGGGGTAAAAGTGATGAATGTTCGATTAGCAAACTCAGTGGACTGTAACACTATTCGATTATTAGAAATTACCACACAAAACTAATTTTCACTAAAAACAAAGCCAATAAATTAATTGAACACATGAGATAAGTTTAAATTTTGAACTCAGAATGATTTTATTTTTAATATAAATTTTCCTTTTATCAAATCATTATGATGACAATTAATTTTAAAACAAGTTTTAATTAGACGTTATAACATACAAAAAAAATAATGCAAAAAACTGTAACAAACAGTTGCTTTTGAAAGTTGCAATTTTGTCATCAGTGCTTGGTTTCCAAATGTTAATCATTGAATAATTTTATTTTTACAAAATTTAGGAAATCAAATCAACTTACATTAAACAATATTAAGAAAATATTACAATGCAAAGTTGAACAAAAAATTAACGAATATTATAATACATTATTTTGATTGTAGGATCTAAATTTATTGCGTATTGGAACAATGAATGTATATAAAAAAGGAACAAAATAGAAAATTCTCGCTAGTAATAGATCGATCAATTTATCCGATCCGATTACTTTCAATGTATTGTCAAATCAATTATCACCATCAGTAGATACTCAGTAGATAATCAAAGCATAATCAATTTGATTTTAAAAATATTGAGTAGAATCATTAAGGTGTTAACATATATGTTGGCTCTTATAAATTGGTTATTAATTAATGTGTTGTTTGTTGTTTGTGAAATTATAAACGAATTTAAACTAGTAAAAAATTTTTATATATAAAAAATCAAATATGTATAAATAACCAATACAAAAAGTAAAGATAAGACAAATGTATATACTTATATGAAATTAAATTATTATTGTTATGATTATAACACAAGAAAGATTCAGTATGACTAATTATGATTTGTAATTGTCCACTTTCTCAATCTCTGTCCACTTTCTCAATATCCCACAAACCGCAAAAACAGACATGTACTAACAAGAAACATATATGAACTAACTACTAATCCTTGGAATTTTAAGTGACACCGTAGATTTGGAGCGAAAAAATTGAAAAAAGAGACGCAATGACGGACAGAAGTTTTCGGCAGTATTTTTTTCATTAAACCTTCAATTTTCGATTTCTTAAGTACACTCACATGTATTTTATCAGCTCTTATGATACCACTTTATGGTTTACGTGAAAAGTTTTGGTTTAACGGTTTGATCGGTAGGTTTTAACATACTTTCAAAGTTTTACAACCAACCTGTCAAGATTTTGAAACTTTGTACTACCGAAAACCCTGGTTGGAGTATTCATATCATCATACAATGATGATACCGGTTCTTTCGGCGCAAAAGCTGCACATGTTTTAAACATTAAACTCACCAGCGAATTATAAAATCAAATCAGCGAATTATCAAATCCTCAAGTTCTTATACTTCAAAATCCAATTTGTACGGGACCTAAGGGCTTTTTACAGTCGAACTCGTTTGTATCCTACGTTAAACTAAACAAAACTATCAATTTCCGTGTTAAATGAAAATGAATCCCACAAGTCGTCAGCGTAAAAACCCTCAAAATAACTTGAACAAACAAGTAGATCATTTTTAATAAATCTCGCTCCATAACCTAATATACTGAAAACAATTAAGAGTTAAGACAGTTGGAATTTAGATGCACTATAGATCTCACTCTCAAATAGCAAAAAGCTGTACCGGTTTACATCTATCTTTTATATCAATATCTTTATCGTTCTTTCCTAGGGTTACCATATCCAGGTCGATCAAAAAGAGTATTTTGCCAAAAACTGCAATTTAATTAAGAGTACAAAAGAGTACATTTTAAAAACAACCAATTTTTTTTACTAAAAAAATAGTACCCAAATCAAAAATAAAAGTAAATTATTTTAGTTTATAGTGTAAATTAAATTACACTACGTAATTAATGTAATTCTTTCTCAAATACATACATAGTATACAACAAAATAAAATAATACGAACTAATAAAACATATAAATAATTTTGGAACTTCAGGTACTTTCATTTGGCTAATTCATTTTTCATAAACAATATATAAATAATTAAAAATATAGTAATCGAGAAATATTATTCTTATTCTTATATTATTATTATTATTCTTATATTATTATTATTATAATGTGAAGTTGTTATAAGTTTTAGTAGTTCAGAAAATGAAAAGTGAAGAGCCATATCGACAGACGCAACTACAACTTTTACTTGTAGTCACAGTTTTTTCGAAATTGATGTTCAAAACTGGTATTTTTAAACCACATTAAAACTACGAATTTAGTTGAGATTTTGATGGTATTTTTAAACGTAATTTAAAACTATAATTTTTCGAACACAACAATAATTAGAAATCAGTAATTATGTATTAAAATTTATTGCAATATTAATAATAATGTAATTATAGTAAAAACAACTTAAATACAACACAAAACAATATATTGATTTGCAAGATTAACAATTATTTAGAGTTTTCAATTATTTAAAATTTTTATAAAAAACACAATTGAAATACACATGCATATTAGTGTTTCAAAACATTTTATTCTAAAATATTATTTGACAACGTATTGATTTAAAAAAAATCTATCATCGAATTTTAACCGTCAATTGTAAGTGCAAATTTAATCACCGATATCCATGACTAAATCTGCAACTACAACTTTAATCTACATTTAAAACTGACGATTTAATGTGGTTTAAAAATACCAAAAACTGACACTTTAGTTGTAGTTGCGATTTTAATTGGATTTGTCGATATGGCCCGTAATAGTTTTATAGCAGTTTGATGTGTTAATTGTAGGAAGGCATCTAGGTTTGAGTACATGTACTACAAATTTTTTGAATTTATTTTAAAGTTATACATTTTTGTTTAATTATGGAAAAGAGTACTTTTGATGTAATTACGAGAAAAGAGAGAGTACAGATATTTTAGGCACCAAAAGAGTACATGTACTCTTAAAAGAGTACGGTTGGTAACCCTATTCTTTCCTCCAAATGCACTGGTATACCGTACACACTCCCAACATCCATTTAATCGTTTCGAAAACTGAAATCTTAGTTCATCTAAAATCCTTTAAGTAAAACAACGAACTATCATAATTTTAAAGATTTTCTACCAGCATTCTAAGCGAAAAAGTGCTAAGAGAAGGACAACAGAAACCATCGCCATTATACAAAAAAAACATTCAATAATCCATAATAAACCGATAACTGTAATTCTGAGAACTTGTGCAAGGAGTCCATATTATACACCGGGTATGTTATGAGAAATATTCAATATCCAAAATAAATATGAGTGCAAACAATCCAACAGTAAAGTAATAAAAACAATGTATCTTGAAGAATTTTTCAATTTTTCACTGTTTTGGTAGAAATATACATAATAATTTAAAAAATATAGTAATGCATTTCCAAGATACTATAGAATTGCAAACCTGGTATTATAATGAAACTGTAATAAAAAATATCTACTTAATCCCATTTTGGAGAGAATCGCAGACACCTAAAACAACTATCGACGACAAGCACAGAAACTATCTGATGTGTCAAACATACGCGGCGAAATCACATCGATAAGTTTACCATATTTATTTTAGGTTTTAGTCTGAGATAAACTGGAAATTGAGCATTGGATTGGAGAGATTTTTTATAGTACAACATCTGTGAGTTTTTATTACATAGCTATAGCTAAAGATTTATTTTCAGTAACGTTTGTGCCATCTATCGACTTTTTAAAATTTATCGAAGACAATTTTGTTGTTGAAATTGAAATTTGCTAATCAGAAATGAAGGTCGCAACTCGCAGCATTAATATCAATAATAACAAAATATGTTTATCAATTAATAATTGTAAATGGTTTTTGGTTGGTGTGAACTGATAATGATCTTTGAATATGAATGTTATGTTGTGTTAGTTTTAATGTCTAATGAGTGATGATTTTAGACAAGATTGTTTCTTTGAAAATTTCAAAAACTTCCGAATCACAGAAGGAATTTCAAATAGGAGAAAAATCCATATCTCCACGAGGTTTAAATTGTTATTATGATTTTAAATTAATAAATTTTCACAGTTTTAAGTTTTAAATAATTTGAATTTAATAAATCGCTATTAATATAATTTGTTTTTACAATTTTCGCAGTTGAACTTTTTATATTCGCAAAAAAACAAAGAAGTTAGTGGCTGTTCATAAATGACGTCACGCAATTGTCTGAATATGTTTACCAAGCTTCATATTTTTACATTTTAATCAAGCACCAAATAGCGAAATACCTATATATCTATACTTACACTATTCTCTTGCTCTACAATTATTGCCAAAATTCTCGTTGTCTTCCTGCAGCTATTCTTGTTGGTCTAACACGATTGATGGACAGTGAGAGTGACACTATTTTATGTTGAACTGAATGGGTGTGAAATATAGTCATCGATGCAAAGTATAGGTGGCAAACAGAACATATTCCGTTATTTAATATTTATTTGTTTTGTGGCTTTTTTTTATTGTCTTTACAGAAACCGTGAGTCCATTGCATCTTTTCGGTTTATTGGAATAGGTGGTGGTAGAAATCTATTTCTAAATATGCTGAAATAAGAACTTTTAAGTTTGGAACAGCATTTTTGTTCGAACATTTAACAATTTGTGTCATATAGTGGCTTGTTCGCACTCGAATATCATACCACTGTTGGTCTCTTGCTTATAAATCTTCTTGAAAAAACTCAAAAAGTTTGTAAATTCGGGATCAATGTATTCCCCAACAGAAGCAAAGTTATTAACCGAGACCTGTGACCATATTTCAGTTAAAGTTCTTCGGCAAACTTAAAATTTTTTTCCGACTAATGATCGATTGTTTCACGTTTTTCATTCAAATGAGTGCCATACTTATCATGAGGCATTATTAAAACACTAAATTCTCTTCTAAGTGAAACCATTCTACGCTCTGTTAAAAGAACTTCTTCCGAATGAATTTGAAGTGACGAACAGAGCATCAAGATTATTTTTACAGAAATAGTAAACAGCAATCGATATGACTTTTACGTATTTTGGATATTAGTCCGGACCACTATCATCTGTAAAAATAAATTTAGTTAAAGTTGAGGATCGATATCATCGTCTCAAAGTCTTTTAGATTTACTAATCTTACGAAATTTAGTGCATGGTTAAAATGCGCTAGATGATTTTCTGATCTTATTGCGATGTATGTAGGACCTGAATAACCAATAGCACCCTGTTTACCCATTCCGTTTTTCTCAATTTGAATGCTAGCATACAATGATGGAATTAATTTATGACGATTTGCAACTACCCAAATCGTGATCTGGTAAATTAACACGGTATATTCTACATGTATCAGTAGTGGACTCTGTTTACTGGTAGCTGTCAATCCAATTAGAGTTTGTGCTTTGTCGTTTTGACTTAAAAATCAAACTTCATCTGGACCTAATAATGAATAAATTACTTCCAGATATGTAATAGTTACAGTACGAAATTGACCATCGACGTGTTTTATATGTTGATCGTTTTGAGTTCTTGTTAATCTAACTGGGACTGTTGAAGTATTTTTTTGTTTTAAACAATGTGTTGTGTTATAGGGCTTACAATGTATGTCACAACAACATATAAATACCTTTTAAGACTTAGGCCTAGACCTAGATCCCACAACAACTGGCGTTCTAAGGTCATGATGAACGCTCTTTTTAAACCTCTGCGGGTTGAAGTCACCTGAGGCTAAGGATTCCGGCAAACTATTCCATTTGTATGCAGTTCGGACAAAAAAGTCTTTCTGCGATCTGCCAGTATGACAGCGTGGGATCTCGACCGTTTGATTGGTTGCGGTAGCCGATTGTCGAGTGGAACGGGGGTAAAAATAAGTTTGAGGCATGATGCTGTTGATTTCATCTGAGCACTGTTGATGACGATATTTGTAAAAAAACAACGAGGTCAGCAACAGTGCGACGATGTGGTAGGGAATCAAGTTTTGATGTCAAAGTTCGATCACCCACAATTCGTATAGCCCGCTTTTGAACCGAGTCCAAGAGGGCCAAGATGGAAACAGAAGCAGCACCCTAATCTTGACAAAAGTACTCCACACAGGGACGAATATATGACTTATAAACATGGAGCAATTGGTATGGAGTGAAAATTTTTTGCATTTATTTATCAGGCCGAGTTTTTTAGACGCGCATTTTGCCATCGCCATTACATGATCATTCCAGAGTAGGTCATTTGAAACTGTCACACCCAATAAACGAATGCTTTTACATTCACCTATTGGTTCATCACACATACTGAATAAAATATCTTTGGGGAACTCGGTTTTTGATCTGGAAACAATCAACAACCGTGTTTTGGTAGAGTTGAAATTGACCAGGTTTTGGTCACCCCAATCGGCGACATTTTTTAGGTCTTTATTCACGTTTATGGCAGCATCTCTCCAGGTGGGATTAATTCGTTCGTGCATTTTACCTTTTGAAGGAAGGGGCTCGAACGACTTGTGCAGAGCACTATCATCTGCAAAACTATTTATTGGGTTGCTGGTGATTTTCAACAATTCGTTAATCAAAAATAGGGTTGGGGACAATACTGAGCCTTGAGGTACACCAGCGTTAATTAGTTTAGACTCAGAAGAAAATCCGTCTAAGGAGACCGAAATGTATCGGTTGGATAGAAAATTTTGAATCAGCTTCACAACATTGGGATAAAAACCATACGCAACGAGCTTGATGGATCATGTTGGCATGTCAGACTCGATCGAATGCCTTGGAGATGTCTAAAGCGATAACGTATGTTTCACCATCTTTATCAAGTATGCTGTTCCAACAATGCGCTACATAGTTTAATAGATCGGTAGGTGATCTTTTGTTTCGAAAACCGTATTGGCTGTCGGCTATTAAATGATTTACTTCCAGAAATTTTGAAATGTGTGTATTAATATAATGCTCGTAGACTTTGGATAGGACCGATAGTAAAGCTATTGGCCTATAATTTGAGATATCGGATTTTGATCCCTTTTTGGGGGCGGGCTTGACATTGGCCAACTTCCAGCACGAGGGAAATATACCAGATTTGTAGGATTGGTAGAATATTTTAGTCAAAGTTGGTGCAAGTTCTTTAGAAAAGGTTTTTAAAATGATGGGTGGAATATTGTCTATTCCTGAGGCTTTGTTGATGTTTAACCTCTTTAAAAGTTTGGCGACTATTTTGGGTTTGAAGTGGAGTTCATTCATATTAACTCTTGCAGACTGGATTTGGGGTTTTTCTTTAGGAGTTTCCAAAACAGTGGAGTTCAGAGCAAAGCGTTCAGCGAACAAGTTAGCTTTTCTTGCGGGATCATCGACGATTAAATCACCATAAATAATAGGGGGAATAGAAGATTTTGAACCAGAATTTAAAGAATTGAAGGCACTGTAGAAACTCTTGTCAGAAATAGACATAGACGTAAGTTTTGAAGCTTTCGCTCTGTCAATTTCAGACTTTTCGTTTGAGATAATCTGGTTAGATATTTTGATGGCCTTTAAATATTGGGATCGATTAGCGGGAGTTTTGTTATGAATCCATATGTTAAATGATCTACGTTTGTTTCTAAGTGCCGCTTTGGCAGCCTTCGAATACAAGTATTTTTGCTTGGGTTTTACAATGGAAAAAGGGACGAATTTATTGATAGCAAATTGGATGGTTTATGTAAAGTTTTGAGCAGAAACATTTACAATGTCAGTGTAAAAACAATGACGGTCGAAAGGGAAACCATAGAAAAAATGTTGAAGTCCACTCTTATCCATTTTTGAGTAGTGAAATATTTTACGGGGTTTGGGAGCTGTAGTTTTAAGTAAATCAGTTTTGATAACTGATGAAATTAAATAATGATCAGAATTTCCAATACTACCTTTCGCTACATCGACACTCGTAATATCTGGCATTGTGGTAAGATAGAGATCTAAAAGAAAACTATTATCACCATCATTACGGGGAGTGAAAGTTGGGCTTTTAACAATTTGGAATAGGCCCTGAGATGCGGCAAAAATTTCCGCCAGCTTTCCACTATTGTCAACATCGTCGGTCGATTTGGAGAATTCCAACCATGATTTGTTGTGGACGTTGAAGTCACCGGTAACGATAACTTCACAATTAGGGGTCTTTGGTCTAATCTCGTCCACAATTTTTGTTAGTGAATTAAAAAAGTTTGGGTTACGTTTGTTGGGGGACCGGTATAAAGCTATTGTAAAAAAAGTATTTTCAGGAAGACAAATCTTCAAAACTATTGGACTGAAGCCATCACCGTATGAATGCTCAAACGCCCTGATGGAGTTTGAAAGCTGATTCGAGCCTATATTTGGAATTAAGCGATTCTATAAAGAGAAAATTTTCAGAAACTTGTGTTTCTGTAAGGAATAGAATGTTCGGTTTATCGTGCTCAAGATAATGTTGGACGTGGTCATGGTTAGCGTTCAATCCGCAGATGTTTTGAACATGTATTTTAAAATTTTTTATTGATTCATATATGTTTTGTCCCTGCAAATTCCGTTCCGTTCTTTAAATTTAGCAAGAATATTATAGAATTGGTTGATGGATGAATTATTCAGATCAAAGTCCTGTCCAAAACTGTTAATAAGTTGATTCCAGCAGACCATAATCCGTTTAGAAGACTGATGTAAACCAACATTGGTGCGACAACGAGATATTTTAAAGGTGTGACTACATCTAGACACACAAGTAGGAACATATAAATTGAGACTCTCAATACAAGACGGTGAATCAATAAGGCCATTACAGGATTTATAAACAAACTTCATGCTCACTTATGTTCTTACGAAGATTGAGTGAATTAAGATTTACCATCTGAGAAGAAAGCTTATAATCAAATTCAAATATACTATTTTCATGGTCCAACAATTTCCTATAAAATAAATATTTTATAAATTTTCTCTAAACCCGATACTAATAGAAAAAGAAGTGTACACCGGTGACCACACAATTTATGAGTACTCCCGTACAGGTCGTACAGGTGATTTATATAAACAAAGTATAGCCTGTATATTATTAAACGATTTACAAGTTCAATTAAGAAATTCTACTTAAATTTTTTATTTAAAATATTTGTACACAAAGCTGTCTGGTCCCGAAATCTACCTCTTTCTAGCGGATATACGTGCCGCTTGGACTTTTTTTTTGTTAAACTATCCCTAGTAGCACACGGGGAAGTTATGAAGACAAAAATCGAGCTTATAAAGTTGAAATCGGGGAAATGGACTTTATTATTGCTTGGTATTGCTAATAAATAGACACTAGGCTTTGTAGCAAAATTATGCCTCTATTGTTTCCTGCAAATGTAGTTTATAAAGAAATATAAAAGCGATATGTTAAAAATGGCTTTGTTAAGTCTTTTATAGTAGATTTAAAATTATTTATAAAGTGACGTGGTGGAATGTCTCGTTTATAGTTTTTTACCGTATGTTAAAAAGACACTAGCCTTTGTACCAAAATTAAGCCTCTATAGTTTCGTGCAAATGCAGATTATAAAAATATTTCAAAGAAATATTTCAAATATTTTTAACAACACTGTTATAAAGCTATTAAAACAAGAGATGTGGAAAAGTCTTTATATAGTCCTGTTTAAAGATACTTAAAAGCTTTAAAAAAAAATACGAACGGCACGATAGAAAAAAACGAAACATTTTTCGATTAAAAACAAATAACAAACAGATTAAACCGAGGCATTGACTAAAACAATTTGTGATTTCTAATTATTCGTGCGTGTTTACTTGTGTTTGCGTAGGTTTGTTATTGTTAATTTCTGGGTTTTATATTTGTACAAATATTCCTAGAAAGTAGTACAGAAATTTTTTTAGCAAAAACTACTAATTATATTATTTGTGCACAACGTTGGAGGTATCAGAAATTGATTTTTGTAAAATTGGTTTAGTTAAAAAATTTCATTACAAAATTGAGTTAAAGCGGTGTGTTAGTGTAATGTTTTTGAGGTTATATATTTAGATTTGTGTTTTACAAAGATTTTTACATTTGTGTTTTACAAAAACGCTACCAACAAATTTTTAAAAATTAATTGCCGATACCTCAAAATGAAGTGTAATTATAAATCAATTGATGTTTTTCAATCAATTGAAAAACATCAATTGATTTATAATAACACAGTTAATAGACTAAGAGCCCGCGACGGCCAGACCTTCGTTATTTTATAAAAGCTGAAAGTTTCTCTGCGCATACCCCCCACTCAGGTAGGAACAATTAACGACATATGAAGTTTGGATCATAGTGGCTTTGGCAGGGAGCAGGTTCCAAAGGGGCCTCCAAAGTTTCGTGAAAGTATAAAAGCTAATTGTTTTATATATTATTCGGTATAGTATTAGAAGTCACGTCACCCAATGCCAGACACTTACTATCGTGGAAACCCCCTGCTAGACACCCTTAAACTTTTAAGCTCATATGTCGCTTATCGTTCCTACCTGAGTAGGGGGTATGCGCAGAGAAACTTTCAGCTTTTATAAAATAACGAAGGTCTGGCCGTCGCGGGCTCTCAGTCTATAACAATTACTCATAAAAATGTTTGTGAAAATAAACTTTGAGTAAGAAAACGAAATTCTCAGCGCCGTCGCTCAAAATGAGTGACCTGTAGTAAGAAAAACTACTCTGCCATGTTGAATGTAAGTATAAAAAAGGCAAAACATTTGATGAACTATCTATTGATACAAATCACGTTTCTTCATAGCAAAAAAAATCAAAACTTGATGAAAAGTATGACCTTGAGATATTAAAGCAAGTTTCACCAATCTTTACTGAATATTGATGTGAAATCGGTAGCTTCTATTGCTTCATCGCCACCTTCAATCTTACAAACAACTTCTGAAGATGCTAGTGCTTCTGTTCCGTTATCAGAAACCATCGCAGTCGTAAGTCCTTCAAATATAAATTCAAGCGATGAGAATTAAGAGCCATACAACCAGACAAGACCGGAGATCTCCGATACTGCTAAACAGTCATATATAATCATGCCGGACGGACGAATTATTGAAACAGTACAAGGTTGGGAAGGTATGGAAGCCATTGAAAACGAAACATCCACGGTGTCCTTGCTTGCCAACATCAATGTCTTAACTGATGTGGTACGGAGAATGCGTGTAGAATTGTAAGACACAATGAAGAAAATTGACGAATTGTACGATGTACTAACTAAGGGAAGAAGTGTCCAAGCACTGGTAAAGAACAAGCACATTCACTTTAAATTTGCAATAATCGACACGGCTGAAGACCCAATTGTGTTCGAAGAAAATTTGAAAAGTGAAGAATATGAGGAAGCAATGGTATGTATATTATATATACGGATTCTATCTTGCAAGATTTTTGTCTATAACTATCCTGTATTTTTTCTAAAAAGCTAGCACATTTAGCAGATGATCGGGCACGGAGTTCTCATTTGAGAGGAAATAATGTGCCACTTGATCTGGACTGGCATTGCAAAGAAGGATTGCAGAACAAAAGAATGCTTCAGTCAGTTTATCCGTATTCGAAAATTTTTCTTTAACTTGTGTAATTCGGTGGACAAAAACTTTACAATGTCCATGTGTGATTGTTGGTTGAAGAATGTGGCTATTGGGACTAGCGGCGCAAGATCAAAGGTCAAAGGACTTCGGGTTTCTCGCATTAAAACCGAAAAACTACTTCTAAAATCTTGTGTGCAGATAAACAAAAAGAAAATTTAATCGAGTTAGCAGAGAATAGATCCGTTGTCACAGATAAGACGCCTGCGAATCTTTTGCCTAAATCAGCCACAACGGAAATTAATCTTCTTAGGACACCATGCAATAACAAAAATATTGTTGAGAAAATGACACTTGGCACATTTCCAAACCCGACCATTATTCGTAAAGGCAGTGACATAAACGAAAATGAAAATTCCACTAGCGGTACAGATGATCAAGATGGTTTAGGTAGACATTTTGGCCACGAAATAAAAGATGTGAACATCATTAATGAGTTGTCTGCGGTATGTAAGGCATTTTATATTTGTATGGTAGGAACCAAGCTGTCATTTTAATGTTTGTTTTATTTCTATAGGCTTCTGATATTAGTCAATTTATACGACGGCAGACTCATGCATCAAATCGGTTGACTAGAGAGGTGAAATAATAGGAGAAATAATAGAAGAGGCGAAATAATATGTTTAATGAATGAAATAATAGGAGAGGAGAAATAATATGTTTGATGAATTAAATTAACAAATGTTTATATTTATTTTGTAATGTTTATTTTCTTGTTTATGTTTATTTTGTATATGTAAATTTTTATGTTTTATTCTTTTATAATAATATATGTACGTTGTTCAATTAAATGCTCCTCTAGGACTAATATTTTTCACTCATGCATTTTACAAACGTTAAAGAATGAAAGTTCAAGCTCTTACAATATTTCATTAAATGACTACGTTTGAAAATCCTAGCCTCATGTTTGGATATAATTAATAAACTAATGTTGGCATATATATAAAAATTACTTATCTTTATTGTATACAAACTGCGCGGTTTATTGAGGTATATACAGCTTTGTGTGTTCAATAATGGCAAAAAAACATACATGTCGTCTTTTTCATATTTGAGGCACACAACTTTACATTGAACACAGTTGATATCTGCTTTTTTCGAAAGTGAATTGCAATTACCACGAACAGAATGAATACCTAATAATTTGGATTCTAGCTTTTTTAGCTAGCTTTTTTATATTTGAGGTAAAATCGTAATAATTTTAAATAAATCTTTTGGTCTATAAAACAGAACATTTATTTGAGCTAATTTTATACGCCATTTTTGTCTTTATATAACACATTTACAAAGCCAATTTATGAAAGTTTTGATGCGCATACATCGTTTTACTGAAGTATATAACAGGTAGTCTAGTGGATAGCGTTCATGACTGGTAAATGATGGGTCGCGGGTTCAAATCCAACAGGTAACAAAATTTAGTATACGAAATTATATAACAGTTAAATCCCGTTTCTAATATGATTTCAGATAGTAGTTAGAGTTAAGTAAAGTTTGTCAGACAGAAATTCGTAAAGTAATTAAACAAGAAAATGTTTTTTTTAGTTTTTTTTTATAAAATGTATTTTAACGACCTTTAAAAGACTTCTTTTAAAGATTTTACATAATCTTTTTTTAAAGAATTTATTATTTCACTTTAAAAGCTATTTTAAAAGGGTCCAAACAAGAAGTTTGTCTTTTAAAACATGCTTTAGTAAATCTTTGATATGTACCTTTAAAAAGTCTTGAAGAGATACTTTACAGAGCATCTTCAAAGAAAACTTAAAGGAGAAATTGTCTTTATACTTCATACGCCAAATGGGCTTTATAGGCCCCTATAAATGCTTCTCAAAGACAAATATGTTGTCTTTCTACTTTTCTTTAAAAGACCTTGGAAAAATACTATAAAACCTTTTTGTGCTACTAGGGTATATATTCACTTTTCAGTCAAGCATAATATCATATATTTGGAACAATGTGTTCATATATTATATATTAGTTTTAGACAATATTGATAATAATTTTAGACAATTTGATAATAAATCAAAACTACTTTGAACTTCAATTCAACGAGTTACGTTACTGAACATGGTCTTACAAACTTCATCTAAACAAACTAGCTCAACAAATCTAGAATAGATGATTAATCTTAAGAGATTAGACTTTAAAAAAATGATCTTCATTAATTAACCTTAACAGAAATTTCGTCGCGTTCTAGAACCATAATCGAACAAAAATAAATATACTATAGAGGCCCAGCTTTAGAGACCCAAAATCAAAATTGTCCGACTCCGACTTTCTGCTAGATTTCATGTAATTTTTCTAGTCCAGCTAACGTATCAAAATCAGTAACGTATCAAATCCCATACATACGGAGGTTATAGTTTTATTCAACTAACATATTATAATTTTCCCGTACACTAGATATCATACTCCAATAAGCACAACATGTATACAATTTTTAATATATCTAACCGATTTTAATATAAAACTTTTCTCAAAAAAAACACAAGACAAAAAAATAAATGAAGAAAATACAATAAATAATATTTTAATAAACAAAACAGCAAAAATAAATTGAAAGCAATAAAAGTATTTCAAGCAAAAAATCAATTTCCTCGGACGTTTTTTCACTCAATTTATTCTTTTGTATTCATATTCTTTTCTTTGATTTTCTTTTAACTTTTTTTTTACCTTTTACAGTTTTCTATTTTCATCTTTGTTTTTTGTTATTTTCTTTTCATTTTGCTTTTAACAAAGATTTTTGTTTTCTTTTTTCATTTTAAACTTTAATGTCAACTTTTTCTGTGACTTTGGCGATTATGCAAAATATTTTACGTTTTAATGAAATAAAAAATTATGTTATTTTGATGAAAATTTTGTAACAAAAAAAAGAATCGTAGATAATATAAGGAACGGATCGATGTGTAAAATGATTTTACATGAGGTGAAACATTCCTTTAAGTTTAAACCGTTGAAGGGTGGAAGTAACATACGAATCCTACACTCTTTTCATATAGAATTAACTCAACAGATAATTAGTGATTGTGATATATTTTATGACTCCGACGGAAAGGACCAGACTATAGGGCTCAAAACTTGTGTTGACAATTATCATCAATTATCATGAATCAGGAAACTTGCGACGAAGGAGTGATAAAATGTCTTTGCCACAAAAATTGTGTGTCTTATATTCTCTTTGTCACAAATCGTGGGAACGTCCCACATTCTGAGATGGTCTCAAGCCGGGACATAAACGATTCGAATGTTAAAATGTTAAAACTAAGGTTATCGTACAGATGACGGGTTAATTGTATTCATGCAATGGCGGGAAACGACCAACCATTTCAACATGAATATGTTCAATACAATAATTGGAATGTTATTGGTTAATTGGAATGAAACTATCAAATTTTATGCGTGAAAGATAATTTCCCTTCAAACGTAAAGATGAAATGGATTATTTCAAAAAAAATCCAATGTCAATATTCATTGATGGTCAGAAGGAATGAGAAGACATTAACTATCAAAAAAACGTACACATGGGGGTACAAAACTAGAGACTGATTCAAAGACTATCTACCCTAGTTTCAAGAAGAAAACTAAAACGAACCGCAAAATCTTTTTCGACCAAACCTCTTATATTATCGAAAACGTTAGTCTCACCGGCCACCACAAACTCGTCTTCATCCCTTTAAACCTCGGCTTTCATTCAAAACCCTAAACTGCTGACAAAAAAAAAAACAAATTCACAAAACTGGAAAAACTACAAAAAAAATAAAATATATGATTTTAGAAGTTTTTCTATAGGGCAACAAAGAAACGGTTGGAACAACAGAAGTTCTCACCAACTATAAATATTGGGTTTCAGACAAAGCTACCAAAATCAAAACATAGGAAATTAATTGTGAGAAAATTGAATGTATATTCCTGAGACATTAAATTGATATTTTGAACATATTTCTTGAATAAAGCACCTTGTGGCAAACGGGAGTGAACTACAACTTTCCTTCGTCACAAATCGTGGGGATGGCCCATATCCTAAAAAATTTCAAGTCACTTTATGAGTAGAATTTAATAAAACTGATATAATCAGGTTGCACTGACTCTGAGCTTGTTAACAGCATTACCCAACAAGACAACTATGTCGTCAACAAACAAAATAGTTATCAATTTACAGAAGAAGTGAATTTCAATACAATGTAATACTGGTATCTAAGGACATTTGATTTCAGTACGAGACGGTAGAATGTAAGAAGAAAGAATATTATCGTGAACACGGTTGTATGGTATCTATAGACGAGTTTCTGCCATTGAATTGAAAATATTAAAAACTTTAAAAACATTGGCGCATTCTTCGCTGCAAACGCAAGCTTCACTTTTTAATGCCGTTACTTACAAGTCCAGTTTTTTGAGATTTTCAAGAACTCTCTGTTGTATTGTGGGTGATTGCTCAGAAGAATAAGATACGTGCGAGTTGTATTAAAATTCGAGAATTGCACTAAGAAGCTCATAAGGGGATCCAGGAGAGATGATACGTGGCTACCGTGCACCAGAAGTTGGGGTGAAAATTTGGTGAATTTGTGGACAACATTGCAAAGAGACAATTTCAATTTGGGCAGGTGGGTTGTTATGCCCGCCAAATAACGTGATATATAAAAGGTGGCATTTATAAGAAAACCTACAATCAACTCCAGAACAAACTTAGGTTCTGTATAGATGAGCTGACGGGAAAATAGTTCTTTGTTGCTAAAAACTAGCAGTAAAGACTAATTTCCTAATCGACCCACACTTTTCCATTTTCCTGTTTTTTCTTCTGTAAGGCTATCACATTGAATTTTTTGTTTTCATTCGTAATGATTCCATATGTAGAACAACTGAGGATCATGGTGTATTTTTTCATTTATATAAATTTATTTCTCAGTCAGCTGTTTATAACAGTGATCCTTTCATTGCCAATGTTTGACTAGATGTTGGTAATAATAAATGTTGACGCCCCTATTTAATTGATTATTATTAAATGTAACTCGATTTAATGTTAATGAATAGATTGGGCGTAGTTTATGATTTGAATATTGTGTCTCTTTTTTTTATGTAATCGAGTATGATCGTGGTTGATTGATTTTCGAGAAATAATTCTTATGTGATCAAATTTTAATTACTCTCCTTTTTTTGGTAATATTAAGAATATAAATAACAAAATATTTTTCAATTTTGTTGAGTTGTGTTTAGAACCTAAAACTAAATTATTATAAAAATTAAATTCAATAAACGCATGTTATTGTGATAAAAAAAGGAAAAATAATGTATATGATTTTTATATTTATTTGTTCATATTAAATTTTGTCAGATTGATTTATTGTCAAAGATTGGTGTTTTTTATTATTCTACCAGTGTTTAGTATACGTTGCTGTTAACAAAGTTTTGTGTTATAAAAAGTTTAACTATTGCATCAATGGTAAAAATCATACAAATATGCTAAACAAATTTCTACATTTCTTTGAGTTATTGTATAAAGCATATTTTTGTATCTGTAAATATGAGCGTATTTGTACTGGAAATCGTGGTTCACCTTCAAATTGTGAAAATTACTCTTCTAAAGTTCTTCGCATGAAAGATAATGAGAAGTTGCATGGAATTAGTACATTTAGCTTGATATGTAAGTTAGCGTATGCAAATTTAGTTCATCATCAATATTTGAACGAGATCAATTTACTTCAACGCGAAACATATATGTACGACGAAGTATTTGAGGAATTATGTATTGTATTCTACAAAACGTCAATGGATGACGCTTCAGATGTTTTTTTGTGATAGCTGATTTTTTTTTGGAAATGCAATTTGTGACAGCATATGTTTCACAGGACTGGTATTGGAAGACAACTTTCAAGATACAATTAATGTAAGCAATTTTTTTTGCTATTTTATTTTTTATAATTCTTGTATTATAGTTCGTCTTTTTCGTTTTAAATTATAACCTTTTTGTTGGCTAAAATTTTAGTGAGTAAAATTACTCGATAGTGAAAATTAGTGTAAATTAGAGATTTTTCCCGCGTAAGACTCCGCGTACGTTCCGTTCATCGTTTATCATTCTTAAAATATAAAAACCCTTGGATAATAGATAATGTGTCTCTTTTATTTCTATAGGGTGTCCAAATCTTAGAGAGATTCTTTTAAAAAAGATCAAATTGCTGTCAATCTATAAAAATGTACGAATGTCCATGTTTCGATCTGGGGTATAAACTTTAGAAGGAAACACAGACTTTCTGGAATGGGCAAGTAGTAGGGAAAGAATCACCCATATGCGGGCGTAAAATCTGTTTTTTTATTGGTGGGTCTCGAAGCTGAATTAATTAGCTAGCTAGTTCGAGTAGCACTGCGACCTAAAGATCTTTTGGGCTTAACCCTAATGTTGTTATGATGCAGATGATATCACCGCAGAATAAGCAATGTGGTTGAATTCGAGTCACTTAACATAGTTATTTAGTTGGATTGGACTAATTCTTTTTGGTAAAGGAAGTGCTATTCTCCCTTGACCGAGTTTAATGTATCTGCGCCATGCAAGTTCAGAGCAGTTACAGATAATGTGTTCTATGCTTTTTGCCTCCGAGTTCCAGAATCTGTATCTGTCGGAGGCAACAAGGTCTAATTTGTCATGTACCATTTTAATATCTTCAGAGAATCTCTTAACTTGCTGACCAGTGCAGGTTAATTTGAACGCTACTTAATTGATGCATATTAGTTTTTCTCTTTGTTTTCCTCCAGACGGTTATGGTGGACCAGTGGGAGCTTTCGGTAGGCCATGTTTTTGCGTGACGCTGTCTTAGTTCCGTTGGATGCAACAGATTGTTCGTTTGGGGTTAGGTTGGTGATTTTGACACGTGGTTGTTTTACTCTGATTGAGGGGGATTTGGTTGTCGATGTTTGCAGGTTAGCAGGCACCGAACTAGTAAGGCTCCTTACAGAGGCCGATGTGGATGGGTCTTCACTTGCGACTGAAAGCCCCGAAGTAGTGCTACCAGTTGCTGACGTGTTGTCGTAGTTCTCTAAAACTACTTCATTCGGTATCGCAGTGTTAGGTTGGTTTTGCATGAATCGCACCCAAAATCCATTTTAGCCTGAATTTGCAGCTTTTAAATGTTTCTCGGATGCTGGGTTAGGATGCTTAATGAATACCAACATCACGAAATCCTTCTCAACAGTGTGCTTCAGGATGGTCCATGATCTTAGCCTACCATCCGGATTTTGGGCCCCGAGTTGCCTTAGAATCTGCTCTGTGGATTCTTTGGCACAGTCTGGAAGGTAAGCTTTGAGCCTAGGAGGTCGAGGTAGCTCGTCCTTAATAGGCCACGTACCCTATCGTTATCCTCGATATCGCATTTGCAACTCACTGCGCCGATGTATTATCGGCACAGTTAAGAAGTAACTAACCGTTTTTTTGTAGCAGCCTTCGAAGTGAGGTTTAATAACCTCGAATTCGTGCTCTACTACCAAATCCATGAGTTGTTTTTTTAGCTCGCTGAGTTGCTCAGAACTCAGGAGGGTGGTTGAAAAGTCTTAATTAGCGATGTAGACTTTAATGCTCTTGGTGACATCGCTGAATGTTGACGGTATGATTGACTCGCAATATTGCTTGCAGTGTCCTCTAACTCATGCTGTGGTCAGTCGCTGGTAGTGACTTGTGCCGTTTAACACTAGAGGTAGCTGACTTGGAGAGTCTTGTGACGGATCGGACCCTCTTGATACTCTTGGTACCTGTGTCCTTCCTTCTATCTACTACTTTCCGAACTAGCTCTTTAGGTATCCTTCCTTTAACCAGGGTAGGCCAGGCCAAAGGCTTTGGGAAGGGCACAGCCTTCTTTGACTTCCTCTTCAGAGAAGCCTTTCTTTATTAGTGCCTTCTTCCGCTTTCTGTTTGTGGCAAGAAGGTATTGAGGCTGATTGTCAGATCGATTGACATCCGGTTTCGGGTCACTTAATCCGACTGTATTGGACACGTGGATATTGGCTACCATTCGGTGTACATCCGACGTGATGGTTACTGCTGAAATGTCAGAGTTACTGTCGGATTCTGACTCACATACGGTCCCAATTGCCGATTCCCGAGCGGAATCAGAATCGTTGCCGAACTGAAGATCTTTTTCTTGCGATAGGTGAGACGTGCCTGAGCACTCTTTTGTGGTTGGCTCACGGTATGTAATTTCTGACATAGTCTTAGAGCTTGGTGAGATAGGTTGACTATCGTCGACTTTAATACTTGTGTTTGTGTTGCCGGATGAAGATGTACTGATAAATCAGGCACGATCTTCGAGTCCGGCAAACACGAGTTTGCATTTAATGGGTTTGGTGATGCGTTTAGAGAATCATCGCTCTTGTTTTTATATTTAAGTAAAAAATTATCCATACAGTGGATGGGTGAAAATTAGGGAGTAAAAGGTACGCCACAACAGAGCCCTGTGCTGTGAAAAGGCTATATTGAAACTGGAGGACGCCAGCCATCCAGAGTTCCATACTAGTAATCAAGCACCCCCTTGACAATGCTAAGATATCAGCGTACGTGTCTACCTTAGTTTTGGGTTTTGGACTTGATCTTAGTTTCGATTCTCACCAAGGACCCAACGGCATGGGTGACTCCATTGTAGCTCCTAAGATCACTGAGTCTACTGAGCCCCATCACTGTGTCAAAATGCCAAGTCCATTCGATGGGATAAAATTTGGTTACTTGCTTTGCTGCACTTCCATGTATCACAGTTGGCAACGTATTTTTTACGTCCTCTGACATTTTTGACCAATAAAAATTTCGCTTCAAAACTTCCAACAATTTTGCCACCCGCTCATTTTTAGGACAACCTGACTGTCGATTCAAACCCACGACAAATAAAAACTGAGCCAAGTCGATGGAGAAGGACTCGGATATCGGTAAAGTATTCAATTTTATAGCCTGCGACCTTGCATCTTCGATTTTTATTTAGTTGTCCAGGTTGCACTGCAGTCTCAACATTCATTAAATAGAGCTGATCCGCCTGTAGGCCCAGATATTACCTTGTATAGTGATATCTAACTAGCATGGACTCTATAATGCTGAAGTTGTAAATTAAGCTTATAAAAGTGCATCTACCGTCTCACAAAAATTTTAAATAGAGAATTTCGTTCCTTTAAATTTGAATCATTTTAAATTAAAAAATAACCGAAAAAAGATTATGTAAATTTTATTCCATATTTTTGCAATATTATTATTTAAAACACAAACTAAATCTTCAAATTTGTATAACAAGTTCAAATAATTTACTTCTCTGTATTGAAAACATTCGACGTTTTGATTTATGTGGTCGTTAATTCTCTAAAAGTTTAACTATTAAAATTTTAAAACCCATGTAAATTTTATTAATGTCTTAATTTTATTGCAATTTTAATAAACTTAAAATTATTTAATTCCTTAACGCGTTTAAAGAACATGTCATGATTAGGTGTCGTTTTGTTTTTCAAAATAACACAAAGACACCTGATGACGGGAATATACGATGGAGAGAATATTAAAATATTTATGATTTATGATCATTATTCAAAATTGAAATAAAACCAAACAATAAATGAATTTAGTCAGATTTTTTAATATTTTTCGTTACGGCGACCTGTTTTATTGCACAAAGAAAAATGTGAATAACTTGATTTGTCCAAATATTTTGTGTAAATTTTTAAGTTAACTTAATGAGGTTTTTCATTCAAATTAGTGATGGGAACAATCGAATGATTTCAACAATCGAATAAATAGTAATCGACATGTTGTAACAATCGAATAATTATTCGAAGTGTTTTTTTGTCGTCAACAAAGTAGAACACACCACCCCTAGGGTCATAAAACTAAAAAAGTCGTTGGATTTTGGCCACTTCATTTTTCAGTTTAAAAAAAAACTTAATAATAAAAAAATTATGTTTCTATTAGGTAAGGATGAATATGTCTATATGCGTATTTTCAGTATTGAGTTAAACGATCTAGTCACATTTTTTAAAAATTAATATCACATGGACTTTCAGTATTTTATTCTAACTTGTTTGGTTAGCACTTTCAAAGTTTAAGTGTAATGGATGAGGCCAATTTATCCAATGGAGTAACACTAGACAATTTTAAATTTAGAGTTTTAAGAACTCAGAAGTATAGCTAAAAATGCTATATGCTGGTTCATTGGCAGTTTTATAAAAATAAATAAACCTATGTTGTAAGCCAGTTACTCATAAAAAGTACTGTATTGTAATAAAACAAGTTTGGCTTCTTTTGCTTGACGAATCAATCATTACATTAGTGAAAACAACAAATTTTGATCTTTTATTGCCACTATGATGTCTTCCAATATTTTAGGACCCAAAACATTCTCAACTTTGCTTCCGCCTTCGTTCTAACACTCTAGAAGATGGCCTAAGTGAGAATCCAGAAGATGGCCTAACAAGGTAAATATACATAAAGAAACAGTAAAATTATAAAAAAACTTTGACTTCTTTATTTTTTCCACTAAACTTATTAAATCAGTTATCGGCGTAAAGTAACAACAGATTAACATTATGTGATTTGTCCATTTTATTCATTTGAAAAACATTTATATTGAATACTTGTTTACAGTGAAGGCCTTGCCCGCTTATCTATTCGTAAACTAATCAGCAGTTAATTCGTCTAAAATTACTTTCATCACAAACGGCTATAATTAATCTTTTGGTACAGTGGTAAGGATATCATATCTTAAACCTATAAATCCTACAATCGTTATAGATAAATTTCATAAAACAATATTTCAAAAAAATCTTCAGCAAACACTTTGAGTTTCACACTTGAATGTCTTGATACCTGTTACATCTAAAGTTTAATAAATCAACAGTCATAACTCAACAATAATCAAACTACGCAAAACCAATATATTTAACAGACAAGTTTGTTTAATTTCTCCTACTTAATGAAATCCCAAAAGTTAAGTTAAGATTTAACAATAAACTAAAAATTCTAATTAAAATCCTCGTTTTAATTCCGTATAATATTTTTGTCAAAATCAATAAATCCAATTTTTTCAATAACAAAAATAGTACATTATAGAACAAGGTTGAGAAGTAAGCTATTATTGACCGAGAACTTTTAGATCCTGAGGCGCGTAGCGCCGAGGGATATAATGTTCGAGGTCTATATTAGTCTTCTCAACCGAGGTATATATAGAATTTTTTTAACTACTAACACTAATTATCATATTTGCTTTGATTAGATTTTGATATTAGTCATTTTCCATTCCATTTTTCAAATATCTTAAAATATCAAGTAGCCTGGAAGTTTAGTTTCATTCAAATAAAACGAAATAAAGGAATTATTATTTGTTTGTGTTTTTTTGTTAATTTCAATTAAAAATAAAGGAAAATTTGTCATTATTAACCTAGGTAATGTTTTGTTATTATTATTGACCTAGCTTGAGAAAAATTACTTCTCATTGGGGCATTCGAGTAAATAATGACGATTTCTCAAGTTAGTAGTTAAAAAAAGTAATTTATTTACAACGGAAAAATATATTCAAATATAAATAAACAACGGATATATACTTCTACAATATGCATAAAATTCTTCTGTTCTTTTTTTCAAAAGTAATTCATTCACTACCAAGAAAAAATACATATTTAAATATAAATAAACAACGCACATGCATATACTTTTACAATTTATTCATTAAATTATTTTACTCCTTTATCTCAAAAAACGAAACAAAATGTTTTACTATAATCTATTTATGACAAATTGAAGTATCCTCAAAAACAAAACACAAAATAAAATTTTTCTTCAAATACTTTTTCATTGATGTAATATTTTTTATTTCATTGTTATTGTACTACTATACATATAAATATATAAAGCCGATGTTTTAACAACTTGTTTTTAGGACCTAGATTGTGATTTAATTAATTGTTGAATCACTAATTTCCAAATGAATGATAAACAAAACAAAACTACCACGTACCTACGCCTATTATAAAAAATAATGTAAAATTATCATTCCTTGATATTATTAGGATATTATTGTTCTATTTATAATTTTTCCAAATAATAACTCACATCAATTTTTTCAGCAAAATATTTTTTTGTAGGAAAATACAATACAAAGATCAATAATATATATAAAATAATTCTTCAATTATTCCTTTTAAATTTTTATAAAATATTAAATAACTATAGCTCAAAGCTTTTTAGATTTTTCATTGTATAGTTGAAGTATTTTCAGAAACATTTTGCAAATAATTTTTTAAATCAAGAAAAGAAAACTACCTAAGGACCAAGCTCAACTATTTTTCAACCTCTCGATAACTATTTATTCGATTGTTCCATTCAATTAATAAAAAAATAGTTATTCAAATAAAAACACTTCGAATAAAAAAACCTTTCGAATAAAAAAACTAGTAGTAAAAACACTTCAAATAAAAAAACACTTCGAATGAAAAAACCTTTCGAATAACAAAACTAGTAGTAAAAACACTTCGAATAAAAAAACCTTTCGAATAACAAAAATAGTAGTAAAAACACTTCGAATAAAAAAATTAGTAATGAAAACACTTCGAATAAAAAAACTAGTAATGAAAACACTTCGAATAAAAAAACTAGTAATGAAAACACTTCGAATAAAAAAACTAGTAATGAAAACACTTCGAATAAAAAAACTAGTAACTATTTTTATTCGAATGAATTTTTTATTCGGTGTCTGTTATGAACAATCGAATAATTCGAAATGTTTCAACAATCGAATAATTCGATTGTTTTTATTCGATTGTTCCCATCACTAATTCAAATATTATATTTAAAAATTTGGTGTTACAGATAATTTTTTTTGTATGTTCATATAGCTTTAATACGTCGTTAATACATCAGGCTGTAACCCAGTTTAAAAAGCATTAATATGAGTTTAATCCAAAAATAGAAATTGACGCTCGCTCAAGAAGCTCAATTCTTGCTTACGTACGGAGTACAATTGCTGCATCGAAATTATAAAGTTAAATTAATTGAATGAATTGTATGAATTGTCTGAATTGATTGAATTGAGTGAATTGAATAAATTGAATGACCTGAATGAATAGAATGATTTTAACGAATTGAATAAACTGAATGAACAGAATGAATTGAATGAATTGAATGAATTGAATGAATTGAATGAATTGAATGAATTGAATGAATTGAATGAATTGAATGAATTGAATGAATTGAATGAATTGAATGAATTGAATGAATTGAATGAATTGAATGAATTGAATGAATTGAATGAATTGAATGAATTGAATGAATTGAATGAATTGAATGAATTGAATGAATTGAATGAATTGAATGAATTGAATGAATTGAATGAATTGAATGAATTGAATGAATTGAATGAATTGAATGAATTGAATGAATTGAATGAATTGAATGAATTGAATGAATTGAATGAATTGAATGAATTGAACGAATTGAATTAATTGAATTAATTGAATGAATTGAATTAATTGAATAAACTTAATGAATTGAATGAATTGTATGAATTAAATGAATTAAATGAATTGAATGAATTGAATGAATTGAATGAACAGAATGAATTGAATGAATTGAATGAATTGAATGAATTGAATGAATTGAATGAATTGAATGAATTGAATGAATTGAATGAATTGAATGAATTGAATGAATTGAATGAATTGAATGAATTGAATGAATTGAATGAATTGAATGAATTGAATGAATTGAATGAATTGAATGAATTGAATGAATTGAATGAATTGGATGAATTGAATAAATTGAATAAATTGAATGAATTGAATGAATTGAATGAATTGAATGAATTGAATGAATTGAATGAATTGAATGAATTGAATGAATTGAATGAATTGAATGAATTGAATGAATTGAATGAATTGAATGAATTGAATGAATTGAATGAATTGAATAATTTGAATGAATTGAATGAATGACTTGAATGAATTGAATGAATTGAATGAATTGAATGAATTGAATGAATTGAATGAATTGAATGAATTGAATGAATTGAATGAATTGAATGAATTGAATGAATTGAATGAATTGAATGAATTGAATGAATTGAATGAATTGAATGAATTGAATGAATTGAATGAATTGAATGAATTGAATGAATTGAGTGAATTGAATCAATTGAATCAATTGAATGAAAAAATAGTAAATTTCTTAACTTTTAAAATTATTTCCCACCTAATTCATAATTTTAGTGCTACCAAGATTTGCTAGTGGCTGCAAAGCTTTCTCTGTTAAATTCTTGTAAAAAATTAGGCAAATTTATTTATATTTTATTTTTATTTTCCCTATCCTATCACGAAATATTGGCCTATGTCATATTTTATATGTGATAGGATTTATGGTTTAGTTATCCATTATTTAACAAAAAAATATTAAAAAAAACAAAAAAACAGATTTGCGTCAATTAACATCCTTGGAACGCATGTTGTTGTAGGACCTTGGTCTTAAAAGGTTTTTATGTGTTGTTGTGACACATATTGTAATGCCTACTACACATCACATTTTGTTAAAAAAAAAATTATTCCTGTTTCCAACCAGTCATTTGTGTAAATGCGTTGAAAAAGTTTAACAAACATAAATATTTCATTTGATCCAAACATTTTTTCTCATATTTTGTTTGTTTTGTGCTTGTGCTTTTTTTACGTAGATTGATTAGTAACTTACATTTCATCGAATTTAAATTAAAATTTTTAATTTATTCTTTTTAAAATTTAAAAACTTTTTCTTTCTAAAAAATTTATAAATAATTTAATAACTAAATAAAAATTTATTTAATAGAAGTATATTTTTTTTTGCTTTTATTTCAGTGAGTTGGAAGATGAACTTAATTTTATTTGAATTGAAAAAAAAAGTATGAAGAAGTATGTTTTTTTATATTTTCAAATTTTTATATAAAGTTTGATTTTCTATGTTTAAATTGTGAAAAAGTTTTATGATTTATCTGAAATACTGAAATGTGAGTTTCGGTGAATATTGTGATTAAGTCTCTAGATGAATTGAATAAAAAAGTTTTATATATTTGGGATTTCAATTTCAAAAATTTTTATGCTAAATTTAATTAACTAACTTTATCTGGGTTTGGACAAAGTGTCATTTATTTCCACTATTTTTTTTTTATTATCGTTTACATTTATCTGGAGGTTTAAACATTTCTATATCCAGAATTTCGGTTGGTTATTTTTTGTTATTATTTTCATTAACTCTAAGCTTCATCAGTTGTTTTTAATTCTAACTTTATCAAGAAAACCCAGCAATATAAAAATGAAAATAGAAAATGTGCGATCACCATTAGCAGCAGTGTAGGCATGAAGATATTCGCATCAAACAAAGCATATGAATTCAATAAAGTTCGTTTATGAGTCTATAAGTTTATGTAAAGTAACTTTGTAAGGAGGTGGTGTCCTGAAAAGTTGTTTAACAATGATGAAAAGTATTTGTACAGTAAGCATGTTTCAGTGCACGAGAACAACTTTTCGATTTGAATCGGCTTCACCCTCTATTTTGTGAGGTTCACTGAAAAAATGCGTGTGCCAAAGTTGGGGGTGGGGTAGAGTTCATGGTGGGATTATGACGTCGCATTTAGGTCAAAGTTATAAAAATGAGGGAAAATTAGCAAATCGCTCTACAGTTGCCTAGGAGTCGCATTATAATTTTTATTGAGAGTAAATATCTAATGTTTTTGTTACTGCTCGGAAAAACTCATCAATTTAATTTATTTATATCGTGCGATCAATATTTCCTGCGATTGTTACTGACAACGTGAAGCATGTCGTCTCGGCAAAACACGTTGTTATATTCCTCCTTAATTGTACGTCTCTTTCGGCAGCGTCGTTGATAACATGCAATTTACGCACGATATCCTACGCTTGCTGGTAGTCTTCGCGTTGTGACCAGGTTTCTTGTTCGATAGAAATGAAATTTGACGGCAATCCATAGTGTTCGAAAAATTTAGCTGTGTCAGATGTGAAGAAATGGCTCAAATCTATCTCAAAAAATTCCTGATTTACTTCGTTAGATATCATTTGAACTTTGTTTGCGCCTTTGAAGCCAACAAGTTGTACTGAACGAGCATATTCTTGGCCATCCTCTTCGTCGTCTTCATCCGTGCTTGTTTCGTCAGATAGTTCGTCCGCATCCTTGTCTGAAAACTCGTCCTCGTCTTCCTTTTTGACTTCAAATGTACGAGTTGTTTGCGTCATTTTCCCCTTGATGTTGTGCGGAACGTTTGCATCAAATAATGCAAGGGCAACAGCTTCACCACTCAGATACCAAAGATTCCACAGAATTTCACCACCATTTCTTCTGTCACACAATTTTGTCAATTGAAGCATATCTAGCAGCCGAGTTCAAAAAATTCGAATCGATAACCTCGATAGCTCTGATGCTGCCGAACCAAGCTTTCACTTAAAGTGTTACGATGAAAATACAATTATCGCGAAGCACATCCAATTGCTTTTTGGTCAAATAGAAATGTTTTCAGAATAAAAACTTCAATGGGTAATATATGCCCTTCGCCATCCAACGAGCATGAACGTTGGCTCCTTGGGGGCTGAAATGGTAATTGTGGATGTCTTCTCCAAAGAACAGAAGAACGATTTCTAGAAATCCTTTGTAGTCTGCCCTGGGCTATTTTTGATTTAGTTGAGTCAAACAAAATTATTTTATTTCTATTTGGACATGAATTGTTAGTTTGGCAGCGACGTCATCATCTTTTATGCCAGGGCTCCATGTTTTTTTTATATTGTCCCATGCATCTCTGAAATATAGGCATTTCTGGGCCAGACGTTGTACCGAATTTGGCATCGAACACTACTGATGTCTGCATGGCAAATATAAAAGATTTCGTTCCACCAATTACTCAAGTCATAGAGACCTTGGAATGGACAACAACTTGCCACTCCATCAACATCCCGTAAACGGTCTCTGCGATTCGTTTGCACTTTCTTTTTGCTTTGAATTTCCGGCTGCGTTTTGCCATCCCAGTGTACGTTTAAAAATTTTGCTTTAGCCTACTAAAAAAAGTGTAAATCATACATAAAAATTTAAATCCTAATTTTAATCTTTCTGGTATTTTCAACAATTACCTGTGAGTTTCCTTTTATAAGCTCTGATATCTTTTTTGGGTCCAGTCCGAATGCTTGTGCCGCACAAATCAACATACGGATTGCTGCTGGGTTGCTGGTTTTACATCTGTCAAAAACAAACCGCAGTTCTGGAGTAATGCAATCGATTGTGCCTCTTGTTTCTTTTAGTTCTCGGTCTCGCGGATGCAAAGTCATTCTGGGAGAAGGGTAATCAATTTCCATTGTAAATTTGTTTTTTTTTGTGGTTCTCTGGATTTCTGGATTTTGTACTGGAGCCAGACTAAGGGTATGAGAAAGGGGGCAAGCATGTTCGAAAAAAATGTTTAAGAGGAAAAATTAAAATTGGAGTCAGCCATATATTTTGCTCCTACACTCTGGGAGTATGGTGGAAACCAATGTAAATAAATTACTGAGAAACGTAAATTTTGTATTAGAGCTATAATAAGAGTTGGATATAGAGGATATATAAATTCGAAAAAAAAAAATAAATGGAGCTCGGTCACACAATTTACCCCTCTAGGAGCCACTCCTAGGCATCTGTAGTTCGTTTTGTCAATTTTTCCCTCATTTTTTAACTTTGGCCTCGATATGAGGTCATACCCTACCCCAACTCTGATTCAAACTCCCTTAATTAGAATCTCCATACTGCACTAAAACGTGCATATTGACTGTTTAGATCATAAACGGTCAGTTTGTTGTCTTATTTTACCTAAAGAGCTAATCAGAAAGTTCTGAAGCTTAAAATATTTTATGGCAAAGAACGATGGCCTAATCGAAACCTCCAACATGAAAATTAACTATTTCAGTAATGCTCTTTACGCAGCACAATACAAAATATACAAACATATTTTTGGAATTCCTATTTGTATAAATTAAGCATAAATACACAGTCGAAAAAGTTACTGCAATTTTTAATACAAGCTTTGCTATATGGCTATGTAAAGCAAGTTACTATTAAATTGCAAAGCAAATGTTGCATTTAAACTAATTCTAATGCAAAACTATAAATTTTAGTACAACTTTAACAGGATAATTTATTTTTTATAGAAATGGTAGAAGTTTGCAAACAATTTACTACGCTAGAAGATTGAAAATAGCTTGCTAATGCAAAGAGCATTATATTTTTCTTTAAAGCAAACTTTGCATTGTTTTATAATGGAGACTTCCGTAGTACTTATATGTGTAGCAATTTGCATTACATATTCAGCTTATTTTTAACTGTGTACAATCTACCTTCTTAATTTATCATGTTAAATTTAACTAACTTCATAATGATCAACTGATCAAAACTATTCTTTTCATTTCATTTTTACTACAGTTCCAACTCCCGAATATCCTTTGTTAGTTTTTCATAAAAAAATTATTTTTTCTTTATAATTTTTAATAATATATTAAATGTATTTATGAAAAAAATGTAGTTTCTTATGCATAATACAATTTTCTATTCATTCCATTTTTTTATAAAGAATAGAAAAGAAGAAAAAAGAAGAAAATGCTATTATCCGGTTTGCATAATTTTCCTGATATAAAATTCATCTACTGCCATAAGACTCCCATGAGAAATGAAAAAGAAGAAAATGAATTAAAAATAGTTTTCCATTCAACTATGGTTTATAATTTTACTTTCACGAATGAAAAAAAATTAAATCAGGGAAACTTTAAAGCTTTTCTAAATAAAGAAATAGATTCACATGGTTAGGGAGAACTTTAAAAAATAAATCTAATTAAATACTATTGCGTATGATTAGAGGTGAGCAATTTGTTATGAACGGTCTATGGGTTATGTGGGTGAGGATGATCCACACATTGCTTTAATCATTTATTTATGAACTTCAATTATTTACACTCAGTAAAAAATAATATTATTATTTTTTGTTTTCTTTTAAGTTCCTTATTTACACTACAGCATACAAGTATTGAGTGATGTTCATGAAACTTTGGTTTCAGTTATTATCAAAATGTTTTGATTACTCTTTTATGTACTTTGAACAAATATACCATGAAACTGCTGATTTTGTCACTGTTTACCCTTCGTTAATGAACACATTTGAGTGAAATTTTGAGCAGTATTCGACAAAGTGGAGATTCTCGTGAATATCTGCTTATTTCAAACTTTTATTCCGCATAATTTTGTTGAAACGTGGTACAAAAGTTTTTAGTATGACTTTCAACAAATTGGCACCTTAAATTTCCGTTTAATACTGCCGATAGTCAACTATGATATATTATACGCTTGTTTGTTGAATTTGGATAAAACTTTTTTCCTTGACCTGAATCTTTTCAAGAAATAAGAATGAAAAATAATCAGAACTCTAGCTGATCAGTTCGGATATATGAAAAATTAGCGATCAAATAAGTTAGAGATCAAATAAGCTTACTTGAAAACTTATTTGATCGCTAATTTTTCATTTATCCGAACTGATCAGCTAGAGTTCTGATTATTTTTCATTCATATATTTAAAAAGAAAAATTAAAAATTATATGCTAGCATTTTTCATTACCACTTTTTGAAATCATTGCTTCTACGTCAGCAAAATGTCTACGCAAAAACTTTATTTATAAGCGTATAGCGAAGCACGCCGGGCCCTCCTAGTTCAAATTAATTCCTTAGTTACCTGAGTTTAATTGCACACAAAAATCCTGAATAAATAAAATTCCCCAAAATGTTGGCAAATATGCAAGCGCGCATATATGACAATAATTGACCAAGTATCGATCATTGATTTTCGCATAGATTGGAAACAATCAAAAATGACTATACACTCGTGACTTAGTATGTTGACTATAATAGAAATATTACACATCCTATGAATTCACACAATAGTACTGTCAAGAAAATTCAATGCAAAAAAATCTTCATTTCAAATATAACTTTTACACTAATTATTGAAACATTATTTGATCGGATTCATAATTTTTGGTTAATAAAAGCTATAAAAATTATAGATTGTGTCACACCAACACACAGATAGACTTAAAAACCGAGATCCAACAACAACTTTAATTAATTTTTTTTTCAAATTTAGATAAAAAATTATGTTTTTACAGAATAAGTAGCTAAACAATAAATCCTATCATATATAAAAATACGACTTAGGCCAATATTTCTTGATAGAATAAAGGAACTAAAAATAAAATAAAAGGGTAAAGAGCTAATTTTTTAGAAAAATTTGCACGAACAAAGCAAAAATTAATCCAGTTAGTAATTAGTGCCATATTCCTTGATCATCAAATTGGCAAGTGGAATATCACCTACTACCAGTGGTATGTGATATCTCACATTAACTCAAGTTCCAATAGTATGTACCAGTACCAATAGTATGTACCAATACCATTCCAATAGTATGTAATAGTATAGTATTTAATTTTTCATATATCCAAACTGATCAGCTAGAGTTCTGATTATTTTTCATTCATATATTTAAAAAGAAAAATTAAAAATTATATGCTAGCATTTCTCATTACCACTTTTTGAAATCATTGCTTCTACGTCAACAAAATGTCTACGCAAAAACTTTATTTATAAGCGTAGCGAAGCACGCCGCGCCGGGCCCTCCATAAACCCACTCATACCATTATCACGTCGAATCAATTCTTTCTTCATCTGACAAATTTAACAAACACATGAATTTTAAAATGATAAATACCACGTGCAATTCATATAATTAAAAAACAAAGACAAATTTTACGTCTATCCATCCCTACATCAATTCATAAACTAAATTCTCTAAACTTCAAAGGAAACTGGAAATGTATTATTAAAACTTTATTTTCTTTTTTTATATTTACTAACTGAGAGAAAATAAATATAAAAAAAGAAAATAAAGTTTTATGTTTTAAATTCGTGTTTTTTTTACTTGTATGTAAACTTATAATGCATATGTATATAAAAAGTTTTTCGTATATAATAACTTTTTTATTTATGATCCGAAAAATCCCAAAAATCTTTAAAACCTAAGTTACAGTAATATCAGTTAGCAGTAAAAATTTGAACTTAATCAAAATTCGAATAAAAAAGCCTTAGGCTCCAGAAAGTTTTTTTATAGCGTATTAATATATAAGATATCTTTTTCTAAAATTATGCCTACGCGAAATCTAGGACAACAATTAGCCAACAATTAAGTATTAAATGGATAAAAACTCACTAAATTTTCACAACTGGTAGTCAAATCAGCATATGGATCAACTTTGCCATTATTATAAGAAAAAAAAGATTGTGGTTTTGCCAAATAATTTTTTTTAATTTACTTTTTTCTTGTGATACTTTACAAACAAATGTTTGTCTTATACTTTAGAAAAATTGTGAGAGTGAGATCAAGACGAATTATGGAGTGAGTGAAATAATTTTAATGTGTTAAATTGTGATGGGATGGGTAAGATGTGATGATCTTGGCTTTTTCGGCCTTTCGGGTCGTTAGAGTCTCTCTTTTCTTCTTTGTTTCTTTTTTTTCTTTTCTGATTAAACAGTCTCTTTTGGGTGCATATCGGTTCATTTGTGCTGGACAAGGAGGGATATTCCTACTTGAACTCACAAGACTGAAGCATTTCGGATACAACCTCACTTAGCACGCAGTCTCCCTGCTAATGGCTCACTAGCAGGTGCAGTGCTCATTACAAATTCAAATTACGAAGAACTCTGAACATGCGGCGAACCAACGTGGCTGTATAACCTGCAAACAATTTAATAAAACGTGTGAAGCTTGGACACGTAGAAGCAACTTTAGCACAACTAGATAAAGAAGAGTAACAACTAAAAACAAAATTTAAACTAAAAAGTGTTTCGTTCAAAGGAAATATGTACGAGCTACTGTGGCAGCAAGCATTGAAACCGTATTAGAAATTAGGTAGATTCCAATCATCAACTAGCTTCAATGAAAGATTCTTTTGAAGATTTGGTTGCCGGCCAACCCAAAATAATAGTTTTCAAATTCAATAATAATTTTATTAATTTTCTCCAATTGTACTAAACATAGACATTTATGCGTACTACTGTACATTTTTTTTGATGATTTAAATAAGTTCAAGTAAATTAAAAATACAAGTTTTGATAAATGATGGAAAATGAAACAGAAGATCGATGATAATATGATATAAAAACGATCAAATTGTTTGGATCGGGATCAGTACAATTTTTAAATCAATGCAATTAGTAAAATTTAATTCAATTAATATATGATTTTTAAATGTTTAATCAGTAGAAAATTTAAATCGAAGAATTGTGTGTGATCGCAAAATAAAGTTTTAATTTAATAATTTATAATAATGCTTTTCAATAAATTCTATATTTATTTATTTTCATTTACAAATTGTTTAAAAATATATCAATTTGATACCAAAATATTGAGTTTGCATTTTGTGACATTTCAAAACCATAATTTGTTTTAGTGATAATTTGAATTGAGATTTTAAGCCTAAAAAAATCTTTATATATATATCAATATGACAGAACCAAAAAAAAAATCGAAAGCTTAGGTTTTTTAAGAAAACATAATGTTATCTGGACGTGTTGTGTTTTATTTGAACAGGCAGTTATTTACAGTTTGAAAACATTAAAATTTTGCAAAGTTAATTAATAGTAGTTTAATCAATGAGTGAATAATGAAGTAGTTTATTCTCAAGCAAAAGTTTAAAATTTGAGCGAGGCACGAGCGAGAATTTTAATTTGCGAGAGAATAAAATTCATTATTCACGAATCGATTACAATACTTTATTCTCTGACAAAGATTTTATTATAAAAAAGAATTGTGTATTATAAAAAATAAAAACATTTTCTTCAATTAAAACAATAAATCTTTATTGTTTTAATTGATAAATCAAATTTCTTAATAAAAAAACCCTGATGATAAAAAACGCCCTTCTCATACAATCAACCAAGTTCAACTAAACGAAATAAGAGAATTACTCAAAATTTGATTTTTGAACAAAACTTATCAAAGCAATTGTGATTATAATTTGAAAATAATTTTAATGAAATTAAAACAATTTGACCAATTGGAATCATACCAATTGAATAAAATATTCATTAGGCAATAGGTTAAGTTCATTAGGCTATAGGTTAGAAAACAATACAATAATACATACTATTATTATCGAAAAAACATACAAATAAAGCTGATATAATTAAATGGAAGAGAATAAATAATAATAGTTATGAAATGTTGTATAGATTTCCAACCGATACAAAATATTTAAATGCATGGTTAAAAGCACTAAATTTAAAACCATGGAAATCGCAGAAACATGATGTAATTTGTTCGCAGCATTTTCAGGAAAATTGTTTAGATCAAAGTTCACCGTTAAGGATACGTCTTAAGAAAAATGCAATACGTACTATATTTAATCAAATGTCTGTTGAATTGTTAATAAAGGGAATTATCACAGAAGATAAACGAAGACGTAAAATAAAACATGAAGAAGAAAACGTTCAAGATAAATTAATTTAAGCTTTTTTTTTTTTTAATTTTAATTTATATAATTTTTGATCTGTTTTTTAGCTAAATTATTTTTGTTTGTTGGCCAATTGATAAGTTTCTTTACAATTTTTCTGTGATAAGAGATTTCCAAGTGTATAGTTTGTTTGTTATAAATTCAGTGTTCCGGCAATATTTTAGTTTTCATATACTTTTATGAGCTTTCCGGTGTAATATAATATTATTATATTTCGTACAACGTCCAAATTCGTAACAAACTTCAATTGAACTAGAATTTGTTATGAAAAATTTATTGAGAAGCCGGCACTAGCTGACTCAATAAACATGGTTTCATCAATAATAAACCTAAGGCAACACAGCTCGAAATAAAATCTGTAGCAGGATCACTGATGTCGGGCTGAGTAAACTAAACATCAATTTTTGAATAGCATGCTTTGTCAAAAAAATGATCATGATTTCTCGAGAATTACGCGATCTCAAAGAGGTCATAACGAATATATAGCCAAAATTCGACCGAAACCCTCTTCACTGGCCACTGTTTTTAAGCTTATTCATAGATTCAACAAATGCATATGGTCTGAGCAGTTGAAAAAATTTAAGCCGCCTTCAAAACTCGTTAGTAAGAACTGCACTAAAAGCTGTGGAAACAAAGTTACTACTACCAAATTCAGCCCAATTCAGCAAGATCTGGTAGATAAACTGCCTGCAATCATAAAACTAGAATCGAAGAGATACAAACTGATACAAACCACAAAATGTAGATACAAAATGAATCTGCGTTAAATAACTGGTAACTTGAAATTGCAAAGGCGGCAAGCAAGGTCACAACAACAAACTTTTTTAATATAAACAAATCTGCTGAAGTTAAAAGAACGAGAACATTGCAAGCTAAGGGATTAAATGCAACTCCCGCAGAAAAGAAAACAAAATTAAAATAAAACTTGTAAAGATGTTCGCATGAGGTAGCCGACTGTCTAAAATTTCAAAGTTTAGCAGACGCGCATCACTAACCATTTCTGGTTAATGATGGCCGTAATTCTGACAAAAATCTCCACAACAAAGTAAAATAATTTTTTTCATTAGAAATCTTTGGTGAACATTAATTGGAAAAGCTATACTCTAATCAACTAATAAGAAAATACTACCAGAAGGGTTAATGACCGATATGAAATTGGTCTACTATGGCGTTCAGACACAGTTGCGTTTCCAGATAGTTATACCAGATGACTAAACACTCGTCTGTCTCAAACAAAAAATAAAAAAGATCCAGTACTTGCAGTCAATATCAAAACACAAATGATTGATTCCGTTGTTGTAAAGGTTATTGTCGAAAGTCGAAAATTGAAAACATGCCAGGCCAAGAACATGACATCTATTCATGTATGCGGCTACAAGCCCAAATAAGCCAAATGAAGTCCGAATAGTATAGGATGTGGCAGCAAAAGTTAACGTAATTTCGCTTAATTTGAAATAACCGCAGAGTCCAGGATTCTACAGGAAATCAACTACCATAATTTACCTGAGATTTTTTAAAAATTTCGAGAACACAGTTTTGCATTATGTGGAGACATCAAAGCAATGTTCCAAAGAGTTCGTATCAGAAAGGAAGACCAGATGTCAACGTTTTTATAGAGAAATTGTGAATACAATCGAGAATCGAAAGTTTATGTGATGTGCGCCAAATGTTCTCCGTTTTCAGCACAGTACTTCAAGAATATATGTAAATGCAAAACAGACGGAGGACGAATATGTGCAAGCCGTCAAAGCAATTCACGACAATTATTATGTAGACGAGAGGACTGGTTGGAGAGTTTGAAATTGAGGATCAGGGTATTTATAAGTTGCAAAAGAGGTCATGCACGTCCACGCGCAAGAAGATTTTGAAATTAGAAACTGCATTTCAAATTCAAACCGTATATTAAAAATCTTAGGCGAGAATAACACCTAGCTTGGTAAAAATTTAAACATTTACAACGATATTGTTGACGCAATAGTTCATGGTATGCCGTGGGCAACCATAACGAAGCAAAACAGAAATCCTGAATATGGTCAACGCTGTTTCACAAAACATGAAATATTAAGAATCCTGATGATGATTTACGATCCACTGAGCTTCGTTGCATTTGTTCCTCGTTAAAGTCAAGATCTTGTTACAGAAAAAAAGCTGTCTTTGTCCATAAACGACCTGACTGAAATTTGTAACATCTAGATTCTTACGTTCGTCAATGCAAGTGAAAGTTCCCTACTGGAGAGTCATCAACAATTGTAAAATTGTAAGTTCAAAAGGAATCCAAATCAGTTTTATAGGCTGTAATACAAAAGTTGCACCAATAAAACTACTTTTCATACCACGAATGGAAGGAACTTCAAGCTATCGTACTAGTAGTCAGACTCACAAAGAGTTTAATTCAAATGCATTCAATCAAGATCACAAGAAGAATATATTGGATTGATTATATTCGTAAAATGACAAATTGGAGAAATTCTTGAAAAAAGTCAAGCTTCACACTGGAGATGGCAGCCAACGAAACTCAATGTGGTTAATAATGCGACTAAATGCAATTGGATGACAACCGGGTCACATATGAACGCTAATTGGTCAGTTAAAAAACTGCACCAGAAAAGGAGAAACAAAATGTGATGGTTCACAAATAGTCGAAAATTCATCATCGTTAACGCCAAATTCAGACAGATTTAGTACATGGTGGCACCTTATCCCAGCGCAAACTCATGCACTGAGAGTTTTTCTATAGTTATATAAGGAAAATTATAGCAAACAATAACCAATTATTGTTGCAAGAGGAAGAAATTTGCGCTTCCAAAGAGATTTATCGCTCGGTACAAAAATACGTTTTTCTGATTGAAATCGATATGTTGAAAATAAACCTTTACTGGAGCGTTTCCAAAAACTAGCTCACTGTATATGTAAGATGTCAGCGTTTCTGGATAAGGAAAAAATCCTGCTAATGCAAGGTATACCTTAAACTTTTAAGTTTAAGGGTGTCTGGCAGGGGGTTTCCACGATAGTGGGAATGGCAATGGGTGACGTGACTTCTAATACTATCCCGAAGAATATATAAAAAAATTAGCTTTTATACTTTCACGAAACTTTGGAGGCCCATTTGTTACCTGCTCCCTGCCAAAGCCACCATGATCCAAACATCATATGTCACTAATCGTTCCTACCAAATTAGGGAGTATGCACAGAGAAACTTTCCGCTTTTATAAAATAACGAAGGTCTGGCCGTCACGGGCTCTTAGACTATAATTTATAATCAAACATTATCAAACAATTTTAATTCAAAATCATCTTTGTTGTTGTATTTTTTTGTTCTTATTTAATCTTTTTTCAAACGGTGAACTTAGTGAAAAAAATACAAACAAAAGAAAATTTGATCATTTTTGTATGGTATTAAATGGCTTCAGATTTGTCTTCAATAGGAGTATTTTATTGCTTATAAAAATGGAACCTATTGGGTTAGAAAGCTGATATTTCTTGAGGCTATAGTTTAAAAGTTTTCTTCAAAGCTAAGATGAATTTAAATAACATAAACTCAAACATGATGAAATTATTGCCTTTTGCGTGTGTTTTCATTTCAGAAACCCCAGGGTCTCAACCTTTAGACTTGAACTATTTTATTTTTAAATTTTGGAAAGATTTATGTTGTAGGTACGTGTGCAAAAACTTTCAAATATAAGTTTCGTCATTTTCATCTAGATTTAGGACAACAAAGTTTAGTAAATTTTTAAAACAGCTGATTTTTCAGAAACCTTATATGCCAAGGTTGTCATCTGAGAAAAAATGATAAAAAATGGTTTATATAGTTAATGTTTTTCAATTTTATTTAAACTTTATGTTTCAAACGGAAGTTATAGCGCCCTAGATTTTTCGAATTTTTAGGCCCTAGCCGCTTAAACGGTACCCGAATATCGCCAGCTCGCGAACTTGTCCAATAGATTATTTGCCGCAACATACACAAAAAGTTTTTTTGGTGTACGTAAATTATAAAGTAAATTGCTACCGTGAGAGTGCCGCTAAATTATAATATTATATATATAAAAATTTTTTGGTTTTTCCGTCTCCGCTTATCATATATAGTCGTTTGGCACCAAAATTTTTCCGAAATTCCGACATCAGACACATTGCAATAGGTAGATCTTTATATGAAATCTACCTAATTCTAAGTGACAACGGAATAAACTTTAAAGGAGCCAAAATTAAGAGTATTCAAGATTGTTTTGCAGGGGAATTTTTCGGAGTGAAGTGAATATTTTTCTCGTCTACGTCTCTACAAATGGGTGGTACATGGGAGGGACTGGTTCAATCCGTCAAATCAAACATCACGTTGATTCTCCCAGTTAAAAGACCAAGCGATGAATTTTTGAAAGCTCCGTGGCAGAAATAGAATATGTTATAAATTCTTGGTGATATACATGCCACTTTACTAGGAGCATGAAAAAGCATCAACACTCAATCATTTTTAATTGGATCTTCAAGCGGTGCCAAATCTGTACCCAATTTTACAATGATGTTTTTATACATCGGAAAAAACTACAACATATCGCAAGCAATCACTCAACTATTTTGCAGAAGAATGAAATGGTTTCAAAAAACGAATGGAATTGAAATTGAAAATGTTGTTAATCTTCGATACAAATATAGCAAATTCTTTTAAGAAAGGCATCGTCATCGACGCAGTCAAGGGAAGTGGCGAGCAAGTGTTGTGGGGAAACCAGCGACAGCGAAAGAAGTGGTTCTAGATGTCCGTCAAAATGAAAGTAACCCAAATTCTGATCCCATTATTAAAGTTACTGGAGGGAGTGTTACGAACCGCATATGATATAAATTTGGAAGCAAGAGAAATTTAATTAATTTGGTATTGTTTTGATAAATTAAATTCAGAATAATTTACCTAAATCAAATCAAATAACCGGTGTATTCCCACGACTCAGACTGAAGGTTTGTGTAATGTTACCAATTGTTAGTATGTTTAACATAATGTAAAGAAAACTGTAAACAAACTTATGAAATTACAGATAAATTTCAGCAGACAAACAAACAATTGGATGCTCGAGTACCTAATATATTGCCGTACATAAAAACAACAACTTGGTTTGCTCAGTTTGATTTGAAAAAACAAATGACCGACTTAAAATGAATTGATATATAATGAATGAATAACGACGGTTAAACAAACAAAAAAATTATTGTTAATAATAAATGGAATAAAAGAACGATGCAAAATGAACCACGATGTTGAATCCAACATTGAAAAAATTATTTCTGAATGCTTTACGACCGATCCTAAATGAACGAGCGAAACAAAAAGAACGATTTCAAAATAAATCTACTTTGTTGTTGTAAATATGATTGCTTATACAATACAGGACGAAGTGCTTAGTATTTTGCAGATTATGTTGCTCAAATGAAAAATTATTCTACACCATTTATTCTACATCCCAACTTCCGGTCTAGTTTCTTCACTTACGGTGCGGTTTGTACTTCCTGTAACAAAAACAGTTTTCATTTATTTTGTTCCATAATAATATTTACCTATGATGCTCCCAACAGATAGAAGAAATAAAGAAAAGAAAAATTTCTCGTATTTATAAAAAAATCAAAACTTTGTTCACACATAAAATATCCGAACTTAATTATAAAATAAAATGAACTTTTTTGAAAATTTCATCTTCTTACAGAATAAAGACGGAAGCAATTCAACATAACCAACTAATTACAATTTCCGGCCACATAGTATTTCATTTCATCTTATATTCATCTATCATATATACAATTTTTATTATTAGTTATTATTCTAATTCTAAAATAACAACGAAATTGTATCATGTGAATTAAATGTTGTCATGTTTAGAACATTATAGTGGACACTACAAATAAACCTTTGAAATTTTTTTGTTTTTTTCTTATATATATTAGTTTTCTTAATTATGATTACTTTTTAATAATTTGTTATGCCTGAGAGAGAATTTCATAAAAATTATGTTTATTTTAACATATTATTTTCGTTCTTTAATTTCTTGTCTGAACAATTTATCTTTTGTTTGCTTTGGTTGTTTTTTGTCCTTTGTTAAGTTTTACTTAATTTTGTCTGATTATTTAATGGTTTTTGTTGTTTTCTAATATATTATGGATGAGTAAATAAACAAATATAACAAAAGAATGAAATACAATTACAGATGTTATTGTAAAGCTATACCTACCTGTTGCTTATATTTAAAAATTTGATGTTATTTAAAGAAAAGGTAACGAGTATTAATTTTGATATTGTGACAGAAACGTATGTTTATTTATCTTTAATAGAAAACATTTGTTTTCGTATTTATGTAGTTTTTTAGGTTAACAGTAGTCAGTACATGTTTAAAATTGGTTTAATATACCGTTAAAAGTGTTTTAAAGGAATGACACTGGAAACCTTCAGAGGTTTCAGTAAAAAAAGAATTCAGGGATAAAACTGGATGAGCTTGATAACCGAAATTCTAATACAACTGAATTGGCATCCAAAAATATAATAATCTTCTATAATAATAGAATAATAGAAGATTATTATAGATAAGAATCCTCTAATCTATAATAATCTTAATATTCTTTCCCCTTAAAAATTGTTTCCCATTACATGAATTCAAAATATCTAAAAAAGTTAAACAAAACAATTAAATTAAAAAAATGTGCATAACTTTATTATTTTGGTTTTTAAATAATATTTAGAGTACAAATGATGCCGTATAAAACTTGCTTGATCGATCATTTAAGAATTGCGATGTTTTTCTGAAAAGGTATGGTCGTAACTCCCTTCTGATGGGCCTTCTTTTAATTGGCCTTCTTAAATTTGACTTCTTCTTGCCCCAACAAATAGCGAGTGCTCTTAAACAATAACTGGGCAGTTGGTGAATGTTGCTACGCGTTTCGGTGAATACAAGACTCATTCCAACTACAGGCTGCTTTAAACGGTAGATTATTTTTATTTTACTGTTACGTTCTGTAAGCTTTCTCTTAAGTTAACCTTAAATAAATCTCACCTCGTGTGTCTAGGGTTACGATAGAGGTTTTTGATAATATGTCTAGTTCAAACATGTTCTATGATATGACCAGGACGGTTTATTTTATCCTTTCTAGTTAGTTAAGAGTTTTTTTTAAAACCACTGGCCACCTTATCTCCCACATTTTCTGTCTTATCGGGTGACAAAATAGGTGTATTCCTTACGTTGACCTTGCATAGATATCCGTTTATTAAATGTTCTAACATAAACTGACATCTCTAGTTCGTTTTTAAGCTACGGTATGTCTTATTGCTAGAATTTGCGTCTCATATGATGACAGAAGACTTCATTTTTACTATTTCACTCCACCAATCTCTGTACAATCGTAGACGGTACTTCCATTCCGTAATAAAAATTGAAAGATAAACAAAATTAATTTCTTCTTAATCACTATAATCACTATTAATCACTTGTGCACTATGCACAGTCAATATGAGTTTATTCTGTCCCTGACATACGATAGCTCTTTTAACAGCATAAGCCATACGTGAAATTTAGTGTTGTGGCCTTCACAATCGACACCGCTTTTTATGGTGTACGTTCTCTTGGAGCAACAACAGCATTTGGTTTGCCTCCATCACAGGTTGTTTGGGATTGATAATTTAACTACTTTCACCTTGTCTTCTTTGGAAACATCAGCGAAGTCTGTAATGAACATTGGGCCTAGTACTGAACAGGAAGCAATCGGAGGACTGCATGTAAAGCGAAGTTTTGTTCCAGAGAGGTTCAGCTATGTGTGTCCAAGAAGTTATTTCTCCCAGTTCAATACAAAAAATCAGATATGCACACAAATCAGACTGTGTAAACGGAATTAAATAAGCAGAAACAAAGAGCTGAGACTTTGACGACTCCAACACCTGAAGAAACCGAGATCACCACGCAAACACCAATATAACTACAAGCATTACATTTAAAAAAGATTAAATAAAGGTTTCAATCACCCAATGATTGCATCGGATCGAACTCCTCATATCTGTTCTCATGATAACAATATTAATGTTGCGCCTCTGCTCCGAACGATTGTTGCGTAAGAATAATCAAACAAATAGTAATATAAGTTGTCAGTAACAATGTTGCGCGTCTGGTTCACTAACAATGTTGCGCCTCTGGCACAATTCAATTAAAAATAAAAACAAGTATAATCGAGAAATTGAAAACCACATTTGTACGTAACTGTAATTATTTATGTTTGATTATCAGTAAACGGAGTAAAACTATCCTCACTGATAAAAAAATTTTAAATAATTACTGTACTTGATTACATAAAGGATTAGAATTTTATAATTATTTCCTATATATGGATTAGATAGAAAAATGGGTTCAAAACTTTTGCCACAGAATCCAAGGAAATCATATTGTTACTGACTTTAACTATATTTTCAATTAATTTAGGTGGTGCAGACCAAATGTTAAAAGGACCTGGTCAGTTCGACGGTCGAATGAATTTCTTGTTTTTGGTATTATCAGAATTATTATAAGTATAAACAGTAGGTAACGGTTGAATTTAATGCAAACCAATCACTATAACTAAAACCACGATGCAATATACTTGTTACAATTTTATCATTTTCTTTACAACACAATTTATTCAAATGAAACTCATAAAATTGTAAACTATAAACTTATCTAAAAAATTCAATTTTTAATTTTTATTATTTAATCAAGCAAAGGAAAACAAAAATCGCAATATTCACGAACTGACTGACAAATACGAACAAATGAGATTTTTTTTCTAATTTAATTTTTCGTTTTAAACTACAAAGATATATCAATTTTTTCGAGGTTTTAGTTTTTAACTAACTGCACTAAAAATGAGAGTCATTTTTAATATTCACGGAAACAGCAGAACAATATATAATCAATAAATCTTATCGACTGACTTCCAGATTACCAAATGGTACTTAAACATATCTCAATAAAATGTATGAATCAACATTATATCAAAAATGAGACAGCAATCGATAAAAACAAAATAATTTCTAACAAGGTTGAAAATGGTATGAAATTAAAAAACAATAAGTTGTATTGATCACGTTGATTAATGCAAAAGAAAGTTTTTCGGACCGATAATTTTTTTCTCTTTCTTTCGGAGACAGCAGCCTCGTAACAAGTCATTAAAATCTTTTACTGTGTTTACCTTGGTCTGGTTCAAATTTCTACGCTGAGACAAATTTTGTTGGTTGTAAAAAAAATTCGATGAACTCGAATGAAAAATTCTTAACCAACTTAATTTCAAAGTTAGTGAATAGTTTCTTCGAATGGGCAAAATTTTCTTTTTTTATACATGTTTGTGTGCGGGCTCTGTATGCTCAAACTATGAACTTTAAATTCTAACATAAGATTATTACTTTTTTTTTGTCTACACTACTTATATGCCAAGTTTCAGAAGAATCAAAAATAGACAGGTTTTCACAACTCGGTACAGACTCGCTTTTCTTTACATAGTATGAATAAGCATATTTAATAAGTGTGACAAACGGAAGCAATTCTATAAATTCTCAAATTATACCTATATTAAAAATAAGGAATTCAAAACAAATAATTTTTCTTAATATTTTTTTTTTCAATACATAAATTTGAATTCTTCAATACCAAGTAATAAATATCTAAATTTTTGGAGAGAGAAAAAACATGCAATCAACAATAATTATTTCAATTCGGTTATTTTTGGAATATCTCCAAAATCAACGAACTGTGAAAGCTGATCTATACTACAACACAATAAACTTTTAATTTTGGCACAGTTTCGATTATGTTGTTATTCTTTTTAATTTTATTCTACCAATTGTATTTCCTTAATCTTTGAATAACAATATTTGGTTTCCTAATTGGCATAGTTTGAGAAAAATCATTAGTTCTTATATTATTATGAAAAAAATATATTTTTTACTGTTAAAGAATTTTCATAATAATAATGTATTAACATGTATAATGTTCTTTAAACAAATTTGTTAAGGTCAAGATTTGATTCATTTTAACACAAACTTTGTTATAAACCGACACCTAATTTTAAATGTTTTGGGTTGTTTTGGTGTTTTGTTGGCAGTGTTTCTTTAGTACATAATTGTTTAGAGCTTAGACGAGTCATTATTAAATAACGCCTGGATCAACATTAAAAAATGTTATACTTAACAAGTTATAAAATATGGAGGGGCTGAAATCTCATGCTCTGAGATATCAAGACTTCGGTTTTGGTTAAGGATTTTGATACTGTTTTCGGCATAAAACTTTTGTTATTAGTTTTGGGCAGCAATGTATATCAAACATAAAACTCTTTGTAAAAGTACAAGTATTTTATCTCTGTTTAGAAATTTATTACAAAACTAACGCGAAACATCAATTCGTCGCCGGAAAATTATAACAGATCATATATTTAGATAATTTAGTGAAAAGATGATACACTCAGCAAACTACTCTAAAACCACTCCATTTAGCGTTTCGAGAAAATCTTACAAAATCACAAATTCATATTTCTTTCAAAGTTCCAAAAGAATTGTAAAAATTAAATAAAATCAAATTTTCTTCAAAATTCTAAAAATATTACAAAAATTATTACAAAATCAAAGATTAAAACTATGTTCAAAAATTCTAAAAATATTGCAAAGATTATAACAAAATGTAAAATTGAAACTTTTTTCAAAATTCTAAAAATATTCCAAAAATTAGAATAAAATCATATATTTAAACATTTTCTAAATTCTAATAATATTCCAAAAATTCTTAAAAATTCAAACTTTTTCCAAAATTCTAAAAATTATAATAAAATCTCTATAATAATAATAAAATCTCATGTCATACAAATAATTAATTTTATTTTTTCCCAAAAATTGGGTAAAAAAATATATAAACCGAAGTAAAATCTTTCTCTTGACACACTTGACAACATTTTTTTGACAAACTTATAATGCAATAATCTAGATTTGGTCTCACATACCAATCCCAACCATCAAGGTCTCTCCAAATTCAATGTTCCTACTCGTAATTACTTAAAATGAACGTTTTTTAAGCAAAAAATATGAAAATTTCCTTGTTTTGACACACTTGACGATTTTTTTGACACACTTTCGGTACAGCTATCGAACACATCGTCCTATTGGTTCTTATCATTCAGTACACCTAATTCTGTTTTTGCACGACAGATTGGTTCCAGAGAAAGACGTGTAAAAAAAATTCGTGTAAAAATATACATTCTATATATGGAAAAATGGAGGATTGGTTCCACTCTCAAGAAATCAGTACAAAAAATATTGGATACGCTGTTGCATTGACTCACACCACCATCAATTTTGAAAGTATAGTACGCTTATATATATTGTTCAATTGATGGCTAGCTGTTGCCATAAATTAGTTATAACTTTAGAAAATTTGTTAAATAAAAGTACAAATTCAATAATTTTATCGAAAGTGGCAAACCAAAAATTTGGATATGCAGAATTATTACGAGTTCTTACAACTTCACCGCTTCACAATTACATAATTTGGCTGCTGATTCAATTTTAGTATTCAGGCCCAAAACGTAAACAAAATTCAAAAAAGTTGATCAAGTGCGAATAAAATTCGCCGTGAACGTAAAAGAACATAGTATCAAAAATAATTGACAAAGTTGTCTTGTATGCATATAGTATTTCTATTGCCAAATCATAAGGACATACAAAATGTATATTTCCTCTTAAACTTAAAATGATTTTGCCACCTTTGCAATCAGCTTCCATTCCCTTCCACTTTATAGTCGCCAGTATCCAGATTCCCGGAAGTTATGTTCCTAGATGTTGTTAGAAGTTTAGTTTTCAAGCTGTGAGCCTATTCTTAATATCAATTGTTCTACGTCCGAGAATCGCAATATCATCTGCGTAACCAACAATTAAACTAGATTTGTTAAAAATGCAGTTTTGTGTCTCGATTCGGCTTTTTCTTATCGCGTTCTCAAATTAAATAGTACGGGCGCAAGAGCATCACCTTGTCGAACACCTGTTCGATCGTGTTATATCAAAAGGACCAGAAACTGTTGTTGTCGCGGATGATACTCTTATATGCTTGCTTGAAATCAACGGTAGAGCTGGTGGATGCTGATGTTGTACTCCCAACTTTTTTCTAGAATCATCTTTAAAGCAAAACATTGATCTGCGGTTGAACGGTTGGTATGAAAACCACAAGTTGATGGCGCAATTGCTCAAACAAGATCAATTTCATTCTTTCTTTTCAGTAGGCTTTGAAAGTGGGAGCGCTATACTGCCAGCACATCACGTTTATTTGTTGTAAGTTCGTAGCTTCCATTTTTTACGACTGTGGATCTTGGGTGGTAATTTTTTGTCAGATTTCACGCATTGGCAAAACACTCTTTCGAATTTCCATTAGCAGCATGTTGGTTGATGTTTTCGATACAACCTTTATATGTTCGCGTTTCTTTTCCGTAGAAAATAATCAGCTTGGAAGCTTCGGGTGTTCCTTGTTAACCATTTTTCTCGCCTATGTTCAACGGTTTAGCGGCAATAGTCGTCAAACCATTTGTTGCGATTTTGGTGGCCGTTTTCCGATTGTAGTTGGTGAGAACAGACGCTTGAGTTGCATTGGTTTTACGGCGGCAATTACTCGCCAAGGTATAGAATCATTTTTACTTTGTGTTTACGCAGTTTTTACTTTTCTCTTCTCAACTAAACTAGCCTAATTTTGTCAACGTTACACAAGTAGCATGGCATGGATGTAAAATTTCTCTAACAAATAGCAATGTCAATGGAAAATTGATCGATCAGATACGAAAAATGTAACATATTGCCATTGAAAAATGTTTAATATTTAATAATAATTTAATATTTATTTAATCTTATTCATAGCGGTTTATGGTAACTAAAGATAAAGAAGAGTAGCAAAATCGGATGTATTTGCCGTGCTGCTGACAGCATTAGGTTGGTGTATCGGAGACAAGCAGAGAAAAAACTGCTTAGTCAAAGACGCTACGTAACAGAAAATTGGCGCCTTAAAACGAATGCGACCCAAGCGTCTTTTCTCCATGTTAGGGATGGCTGTGAACGGGCGTTTGTCTTGGATCAAGTGGCACGCTAAATAAACATGTAAAAAGGTTATTCTGATGACCATAACATTAGAACGAACTCAATCACAAAATTTGGGTTGGGTCTGAGGTTAACACCCTAACCTCGAAAAAAACTTTGTTAAATTTAGAAACCAGTAAAAGACTAACAAACCTGGACAAAAAACAGAATTTCACATGGACTTGAAAAAGGACAGACTACCGAGCGCCGCATGAGCGCACTTGATGCTCTCTAATATGTCTAGAAACATAGGCTGAGAGGTATGGGATGGATATCATTGCTTTGCAAGAAATTAGACAGCCAATAATCGGAAAACAAGATTTAGATATTCACTCTTTATACTGTAGTGGTTATCCTTCTCGAAGAGAATTTGGTACTGGGTTTCTTGTTGGTGCACGCACACAAGGAGCCGTGATGAAATTCATTCTGGTCAATGAGAGGATGTGCTATCTACGGGTACACGGTACATACAACAATATTTCTCTTATTGCGGTGCATGCACCACTCCAGTTTAGACCGTCGACTAGGAGAATGCTTTCTACATACCAATGGAAGAGGTTGTGAAACAAATACGCTACTAACACGCTACTTCATTATAGTTCTTAATGACTTTAATGGGAAAGTTGGGATATTTGAATCGAATGATAATGGTGAGATAATGACTGAGTTTGCATTATCAAATAAATTGAGAATTGCTAGTGCTTTCTTTTCGCATCGATCGATTCATAAGCAGACTTGGGTCTTACCGAATGGAAAAACTCGAAATCAAATTGACCACGTGCAGGTAACAGCACGTTTCTTTTGGGGGGATCTTTTTGCACGATCCTTTAGAGCTGCATAGATTGGAAGTGACCACCCACTTCCTTGTATGTGCTAAGATAAGGTTCCACTTTTCAGATCCAGGCATTCCAAAATTCAAAGAACAGACTCGTTTTAACATCTAATCACTAAAGAATGCTGAAACAGAAGAGAGATATCAAAACCATATTGCCAAACATTGGAGAAATCAGGTCCACGAAGGAGAACTATAAACTGGCAAGACAAGCCGTTACAAAGCTATGTAGATGAATGTAGAGAGAATGCAGGAAGAAGAAGTGTAAGGCGATTGAAAGCTTTAATAAGGAACATCAAACATGTTACTTCTTTCAACAGGTTAAAACCTTAAGGAAGAGATCTCCTACTAGATCGACTGCTATTCAAAACGAAGATGGGAAGCTAAAAGTAGACCTTAAAAATATTTTAGATACTTGGGCTTCTTATTTTGAGAATTTTCTTAAGTGACCAGGAACAAGTCGGGCGACGAGTAAAGCTTATTATATGACTGATGTCATACTCGGCCAAAGTGAAAATTTTTTTGAGCGTAAGATCGTAAGCCACATTTTTGGTTCACTTAATATATATAACTTTGAGATCAGCGTCCTTCTTGTCGATCATGATATAATAGGTTGTATCCGGTCCAATAGGATTGCTTGGTTTGACCATGTTCTACGAGCCGATTCACAGTCTGATTGGAATGGTCCACAGTCTGACCGGAATGATTAAAAACATGTACGTTATTACCTCAGGGAGTGGGCAACCGCGGCTGCAATGGGAGATGGATGTAATAATCGAACTTAAAAAAATCGGCTGCCATGGAAATTATGTCGCTACAAGGCGAATTATCGTGGTGAATATGCAAAGCTGATTAGCTTGGCAACGCCCCTACATGGAACATGAACACCAAAAAAATAAAATTAAACAAAAAAAGAAATATTAAATTATACCAGCCTGTAAATGGTTTATATTGAAACACACACTATATAGAAACACGCACTGTTCAAATAAAATTATAATTTATAAATTATAAACACAAATATATAAACGACAATAACTCAAAAACTGTACACTTCACAATTATGTAAAAATTGCTATGCTTCTTAAAGCAAGTGTAAGTCTTTCAAATGACAGCCAGTTTAAGTCAAAAATAGTACATTTCGTAACAAGTGGAGAAAGTAAGTTATTTCAGCATTGGTGAAAGTTTGTGCACGAGCGATAGCGAGTGCAAACAATTCACCAATTCTGAAATAACTTACTTTCTCCACGAGTTACGAACAGTGCTTTTCATAATTTCTCTCTAAAAAGTAGTATCAAATTAGTAGTAGTAGTATCAAAGAAGTAGTAGTAGTAGTATCAAATTCATTAGGTCCACCATCACTCAAGTCACTTGTAGGATCTTCCATTTGTGTTTTGTTTCTGTTTCTGCTCTGAATCAATTTACAAGGAAGTTGAACAATGAACTGAAATAGTTTGTTTGACAGGAATCACTCGCGTACTTTGATTTAAAAAAGAAAATTTGAGGCCAAAACTTCAGCAGTTACGATAAGTAATTGACAGCGGTTACGATATGAACTTATCTAAACTGCTTTGATATTGACAGCTTTCGCAACGCTGGACAATTAAAGCAAAGTGTACTTTTTAGAGAGAAATTATGAAAAGATTTTTTCACCCTTCCCCATTTCCATCCCCTTAAAACATAGAAATATAATTAGTGGAAACCGTGCTATTTTTAGATAAAAATTTATAAAACATTCTACCTTTTCTGATTCTGATTCGTATCACGGATCGTACAATAATGAATAGAGAGTAAAAATGTAAATACTTACTGTATTTCTACTCTCCATTTTAATTTTAAATAATAATAAAATAATACACGCTTTAGTCTTTTTAAATTGAGTTTTATTTCACTAAATACGTATGTCGAAAGCTATCGTTTCATCGACAGTAGTATCTAAAAACGTTTTTAGATACTACTGTCGATGGAAGCATATAGCTTTCGAAATACGTATTTAGTGAAATAAAACTCAATTTAACAAGAATAAGGCGTTTATTATTTCATTATTATTTAAATACCTTGTTACAGTTTAGAACTTTTAAATTAAAATATTTTCATTTAATTTTTTTTGGCAAATGTATTATGTAATTTGAAGCGGCTTTTAAAAATATATAAGGTACTACAAAAGAAATTTCTTTTCTTGAAAAATCGGATAAACGGGCGAAAAAATTTAAATTTAAAGTTAAGTCGATTCGTGTTATTTCAAAAAATTTCGTGCATAAAGAAAATTATTTTTTTCCTCCAACTCGTGTTATTTCAAATTCGTGCATAATAAATTCGTGCAAAAACAGAACTGAGTGTATACCTATTTTTAGAAACAAAAATAATTGAAATCCCTTCAGCCGTTTTCTAGATTTCGTCAGTTGTGACGGCAGGCCGACAGACAGAGATACATTTGTTAAAAACGTTGAGAAATGCCAAAAAGTGGGGGTAAGAATTTCAATTTTGGCTGACGAATGTAATACTTAGGTTTTTTCAAAACCTAAGTAATTTATACAACATGATTTAAAAGTCTGGGCAATAAACTTAGTTCTATTTAACATAAACTGTGAATAAATTTAGGAAGGAACTGTCAAATTTTTTAAAGCTTGGACTTTGCAATTTATGTGTTCAGTTAAAACAATGGATTTGTTCTGAATCATTTGACTGTTTTTGTTCCTTATAATATATGGACTTGATATAATACATGTAATGAGATAAAAATGTTGAATGTAGTAAATTTCAATTAAAAAAATATGGAGGGCTGAAATCTCAGCTCTGAGATATCAAGACTTCGGTCTGGGTTAAGGATTTTGATATAGTTTTCGGCATAAAACTTTTATGATAACATGGTTTTTAGTTTTGAGTAGTGATGTATATCAAACATAACTCTTTGTTAAAGTACAAGTATTTTTTATCTCTGTTTAGAAATTTATTACAAAACTAACACGAAACATCAATTCGTCGCCGGAAAATTATAACAGATGATAAATTAACATAATTTAGTGAAAAGATGATACACTCAGAAAACTGCTCAAAAACCTCTCCATTTAGCGTTTCGAGAAAATCTTACAAAATCACAAATTCATATTTCTTTAGTCTTTTTAAATTGAGTTTTATTTCACTAAATACGTATGTCGAAAGCTATCGTTTCATCGACAGTAGTATCTAAAAACGTTTTTAGATACTACTGTCGATGGAAGCATATAGCTTTCGAAATACGTATTTAGTGAAATAAAACTCAATTTAACAAGAATAAGGCGTTTATTGTAAAAAAAATATTGTATAAATATTGTAAAAACTAAATAAAATCAAACTTTTTTCTAAACTCCAAATTTGTTCCAAAAATAAGAATAAAATCAAATAAGGTAAACGTCCATAATGTGGATCGTTGTACCAATTGTGGATCGTCTAACAGAAATTTGTTCAAAATAAGAAAAATGATGGGTGTTCAAATGTTTAGATTATCAAGAAGTATAAATTTAAGTCCAATATTGCCTGTGTCAGATTTTGAGCGGGATAAAATACTTACAAACATTAGTTTTATCACTTAGATATTCACTGCGTCGGCAGTACAAAATACAAAACAGTCAAATTGACATTTTGTTAATTTTTTCTTAAGGAACGTGCCTTACTAAAATAAGCTTTTAAGACTGTGTAATGTAACTTAGTGTTTTTTTATTTTTACGGCTAAGTAGGTATATATATACAATTTATCCTAAAAAATCATTATTTTCAAAAAAAAATTAATTAAGGTATAATTTGAGTAGGTTCACGTTATGTACATCGTATTTTCGATCTTGCTCAATTGTGGATCGGTGCGATCCAATTTAAGTTCAAATCCTCGCAATTTTTTATTCGAATTTACTATTACAAAAAAATCAGTAAAATTAAAACTTTAATTACAGTTAATACCAGACTAGACGTATTTTCAACCTGAGCGAATTCGGATCTAGGTTTTTCTAAATATATTTCTTATTTTTTGAAAATGAATTTGTTGAAACGCTTAACTGAATTCACTGTTCGATAGGCATGTTTATTGATAAAATTCGCATTAAACTAAACAAAAAAGTGTAGGTCCAACTAAGGCCAGCTTGTTTCTGATGGTATTTGTAATTAAAAATAATTGATATGCCAGGTTTTTTTAAACTAAGCTTTAGAAAAAACTCAAGGTTTAAAAATCGCATCGATGTCTCTAATGTGGACCGCGCGATCCGAATTAGGAACTTGTATGAAATTCTTTTGTACCGAATGAAGATCTTGGTTAAAATTATTTTTTTGTATTTTGTTGATGAAAGGAAAAATGCGTTCTAGACGTTGTAAAGAATGGAATGACCGTTCATACAGTCAGTAAAGCAGAACCACATTATATAACCACCTAAAAAATCTAAACGCTGATAAAAAGAAGGCGCGACAAGTATTTTTTCAAAACTGCAAAAGATTGCTCGTTACCTAGAATAACCATATGCTCAAATAATGTTGCATTCAAGTCTCACTTGCATAAGAATTTCTCATTCCATTCAAGTTTCACTTGCATAAGAATTTCTCTTAATAGGTCGCTCCGCGGTTCAAAATTTAAATAAAAAAAAATCTAAAAGAGTGACACAATATTGAGTAAATATTCGTGCACAAGTCGCCAAAACTATATTCTGAAAATGGTTCCCCGAAGTCAACATACATTTGAAACTAATTCCCTATTCATGATCATTCTGAACTGAACTAATTTTTAACGCCATAACGGTCCTAAAATCATTTTCATCATAGTGATCGCTCTCCTACCGAATTCAACGTCTATGTTACAACCGATGAATGTTGCAAACTTGCATTAAATAAACCAACTGTTTCTGAATTTTTCAATTACTCAATTACTTCTCTAAATTTTCAATTACTTTTCAATAGCTTTCTAGTTGACGAAGTTAAATTAACATGCTGACCATAATATTTTGCACGAAATTTGCGAACTGTGCCGCCAAACTTATTGTATTTTTTTAAATATTGTTCAATAATTAAAAAACGCGTTGTACTTCCGTGTTATTTTTACTAAACCTAAACTATCATACGTTAAGTTGTTTTCTGCACTCCAGTACCACAATACGACATATATCGAAACTCGTTTGAGTGCGGAAAAGTGAGTTATTTCCGCACTGATTTTTCATTTCAGCACTGCTTTTTCATTTCCGCACTGCTGCCAATTTAAAAGACGAAACGGTGCGTTTGTGTTGGTAAACATTTTTATTAATAAAGTAGAAATGAATAGTAGAAAGTCAAGTTATTGAATGAATACCAGGAATCGGTGATTGTGGCAAAGGCTCTTCAACCACTTTCAAGTTTGTTCGGCTTGTTTGACTCGAAATTATTGTAACAGTTGTACCGGCTGAAACATTGCCATTTTCAATGATTGATTCACTGGATTGAGCAGTGGTTGATGAGGTCGTTGAAACGTTATCAGCTCTAACAATTTTCGAACCCATGATGCTGTCAGCAATTTTACGTTTATTGTTGAGCGAATGTTGAATGTATTTTTCTGTAACCTTATCAGACTCCCAACCACCATGTTGGTTAATTGTAGTTAAATTCACACCCGAATCTGCCAACAAGGATGCAGACGATCGACGGAAGCAATGACCAGTGTACGCACCCGGTGACGAAAGATTCAAGAAAATTGCAATTGTCTTCGGATAGCCTCCAATCGTGTTAATGCCGATCGGCTGTTTGATGCATTTGCCTTTACGAAAACCCAAAAAGAATCTGTCGATGATAACGCCATGAGGACGTAGTCCTGAATACATCTTGAAAATGTCAACCGAATTTACGTCCCGATCACTTCCTTCGTTGATGACAAATTGTCGAATGATTTTGGTTTTCGTTTTCGGTACGGTAATTTTAATGCCATTGTCTTGCCATTGCAAGTGGTAAAGCATGTATTCGACATCCTTTACGTTCAAATTCAACAATTTGCTTCGTCGACAAGCACCATAGACACCGACAATAAGGGCCACCTTAAAATTGTGAGGTTAGGAAAATGAAACAAAAAAATTATCAGCAAACTTTACCTTCGTAGCCAAATAAACATCGCCGGGAGCGTCCTTCAGGAATTTGTAGATTTCTTCAATGGTGAAGATTTTTGATTTCTTCGCAAAATAATTGTCATTTTTACGCTTCAAAAGAACTCGAAAATTGTTGAATTTTGAGATATCGATGTTGTCCTCCACGTTCAACGTGGATTTTAACATTGAGTACATGCTCCATGTAGTTGACGATTGGAATTGTTTCATCTCGGTATCGAAATAAACAAGCAACTCAATCACTTTAATTTTTTTTTCACAGCACCATTGTTTGAACGCTCGATACGTTTTTTCGTATTTTTCTTTGGATATTACCGGCAATAAACCTTGCAAAGCTCTTTCTGCTGCTCGTTCCAAATCGGAATCCTCCCCTGAGCTCATTTTTTGCAGTTTCTCAATAAAATACACGCGAAATGAAAACACGTTTGTAGTGTGGGAACAATCAAGAACAAATGATGTTTTTTTCTTGCATATAACCCAAATTGCATATTGTCAAGGCATTGTTAATCGATCAATACTTCGCGTAGTTTTTTTGTAGTGATTTTTTGTAATTTTTTTTTATTTTTTGTCTATTGTGGTACTTAAGTCCTAGACAACGCTGGCGTGATGACATCATCCAAGACCTTCGTGATATAGGATGTCGAAACTTGTCATGGTCAACTGGTATTGAAAACTTAGGACTAGTGCTGAAAAAATCTTCATTTCAAAACTTGTAGCACAAACTACTATTTTGTAGTTGCAAACACTTAACCGTATAAATGAAGGTAAATTCAAATCTTGCGTGTATTTCAGGATATCCTTTAAAAAAATGAACAATTTTTTCCCATATTTTGTAGTATGATAGGATTTTTTACTTAGTTATGCATTTTAAAATAAAACACAAAAAAATAAAATAAACATTTTGATATATATATGGCAGTACAACCGAAAAAAAATAAGTCTGCAAGTGGTAAAGCAAATTTGCGCAATCCACCCGCCCATAAAGCGGCATGTCCACGGAATTTGCAGGGACAAAACATATATGAATCAATAAAAAATTTTAAAATACATGTTCAAAACATCTGCGGATTGAACGCTAACCATGACCACGTGCAACATCATCTTGAGCACGACAAACCGAACATTCTATTCCTTACAGAAACACAAGTTTCTGAAAATTTTCTCTTTATAGAATCGCCTAATTCCAAATATAGGCTCGAATCAGCTTTCAAACTCCATCAGGGCGTATGCGCATTCATTCATGAGAGTGTTGCGTACACGCGCTTTCCAAATTTTGAACTACACGGTGACGGCTTCAATACAATGGTTTTAAAGATTTGTCTTCCAGAAATGACTTTTTTTACAATAGCTTTATACCGGTCCCCCAACAAACGTAACCCAAACTTTTTTAATATACTGACAAAAATTATGGACGAGATTAGAGCAAAGTCCCCTAATTGTGAAGTTATCGTTACCGGTGACTTCAACGTCCACAACAAATCATGGTTGGAATTCTCCAAATCGACCGACGATGTTGACAATAGTGGAAAACTGGCAGAAATTTTTGCCGCATCTCAGGGCCTATTCCAAATTGTTAAAAGCCCGACTTTCACTCCCCGTAATGGCGGTGATAATAGTTTTCTACTAGATCTCTATCTTACCACAATGCCAGATATTACGAGTGTCGATGTTGCGAAAGGTAGTATTGGAAATTCTGATCATTATTTAATCTCATCAGTTATCAAAACTGATTTACTTAAAACTACAGCTCCCAAACCCCGTAAAATATTTCACTACTCAAAAATGGATAAGAGTGGTCTTCAAAATTTTTTCCATGGTTTCCCTTTCGACCGTCATTGTTTTTACACTGACAATGTAAATGTTTCTGCTCAAAACTTTACAGAAACCATCCAATTTGCTATCAATAAATTTGTCCCTTTCTCCATAGTAAAATCCAAACAAAAATACTTGTATTCGAAAGCTGCCAAAACGGCACTTAGAAACAAACGTAGATCATTTAATATTTGGATTCATAACAAAACCCCCACTAATCGATCCCAATATCTAAAGGCCAACAAAATATCTAATCAGATTATCTCAAACGAAAAGTCCGAAATTGACAGAGCGAAAGCCTCAAAACTTACGTCTATGTCTGTTTCTGACAAGAGTTTCTACAGTGCCATTAATTCTTTAAATTCTGGTACAAAATTTTCTATTCCCCCTATTATTGATGGTGATTTAATCGTCAATGATCCCGCAAGAAAAGCTAACTTGTTCGCTGAACGCTTTGCTCTGAACTCCACTGTTTTGGAAACTCCTAAAGAAATACCCCAAATCCAGTCTTCAGGAGTTAATATGAATGAACTTCACTTCAAACCCAAAATAGTCGCTAAACTTTTAAAGGGGTTAAACATCAACAAAGCATCAGGAATGGACAATATTCCACCCATTATTTTAAAAACCTTTTCCAAAGAACTTGCACCAACTTTAACTAAAATATTCTACCAATCCTACAAATCTGGTATATTTCCCTCGTGCTGGAAGTTGGCAAATGTCCAGCCCGTCCCCAAAAAGGGACCAAAATCCGATATCTCAAATTATAGGCCAATAGCTTTACTATCGGTCCTATCTAAAGTCTATGAGCATTATATTAATACACATATTTCAAAATTTCTGGAAGAAAATCATTTAATATCCGACAGCCAATACGGTTTTCGAAACAAAAGATCAACTACCGATCTATTAAACTATGTAGCGCATTGTTGGAACAGCATACTTGATAAAGGTGGTGAAACATACGTTATCGCTTTAGACATCTCCAAGGCATTCGATCGAGTCTGGCATGCCAACTTAATCAACAAGCTCGTTGCGTACGGTTTTCATCCCAATGTTGTGAAGCTGATTCAAAATTTTCTATCCGACCGATACATTTCGGTAACCTTAGACGGATATTCTTCTGAGTCTAAACTAATTAACGCTGGTGTACCCCAAGGCTCAGTATTGTCCCGAACCCTATTTTTGATTTATATCAACGAATTGTTGAAAATCACCAGCAACCCAATAAATAGTTTTGCAGATGATAGTACTCTGCACAAGTCGTTCGAGCCCCTTCCTTCAAAAGGTAAAATGCACGAACGAATTAATCCTGCCCGGAGAGACGCTGCCATAAACGTAAACAAAGACCTGAATAAAGTCGCCGACTGGGGTGACCAAAACCTTGTCAATTTCAACTCCACCAAAACACAGCTGTTGATTGTTTCCAGATTAAAGACCGAGTTCCCCAAAGATATTTTATTTAGTATGTGTGATGAACCAATAGGTGAATGTAAAAACATTCGTTTATTGGGTGTCACAGTTTCAAATGACCTACTCTGGAACGATCATGTAATGGCGATGGCAAAAAGCGCGTCTAAAAAACTCGGCCTCCTAAATAGATGCAAAAAATTTTTCACTCCATACCAATTGCTCCATGTTTATAAGTCCTATATTCGTCCCTGTATGGAGTACTGCTGTCAAGTTTGGGGTGCTGCCTCTGTTTCCATCTTGGCCCTCTTGGACTCTGTTCAAAAGCGAGCTATACGAATTGTAGGTGATCGAACTTTGACATCAAAACTTGATTCCCTACAACATCGTCGCACTGTTGCTGACCTCATTGTTTTTTACAAATATCGTCATCAGCAGTGCTCAGATGAAATCAGCGGCATCATGCCTCAAACTTATTCTTACCCCCGTTCCACTCGGCAATCGGCTGCCGCAACCAATGAAACGGTAAAAATCCCGCGCTGTCATACTGGCAGATCGCAGAGAGACTTCTTTGTCCGAACTGCGTACAAATGGAATAGTTTGCCGGAACACTTAGTCTCAGGTGGCTTCAACCCACAGATGTTTAAAAAAAGCGTTAATCTACACCTCAGAACGCCAGTTGTTGTGGGACCTAGGTCTAGACCTAGGTCTTAAAAGGTATTTATGTGTTGTTGTGACACATATTCTAAACCCTATTACACAACACATTTTATTAAAAAAAAAAAAAAAAAATAAAATTATTTGTTTTTGTGCAACAAATAGAGAATCTCTAATGAGATCCACATTTGGCAGCAAACGATCCGCTTTAGGGAATACAATTTTTAAGACGATCCACATTAAGGACATTGCAATTAAATAATGTTTTGCTAAATTCTGAACAATTCGCATATAAATTACGAGTTATTTTTAACTAAATTCAGAAAATATTATACAAACTTAGTAATGGGAAGCAAATTTGTATTTTTATAAATACACATTTTACTGTAGGAACTTTCAAAACCTTAAGACGAAAAAAACGATCCGCAATTTGGACATTTACCTTATATAAACTTTTTCTAAATTCCAATAATATTCCAAAAATTCTTAAAAATTCAAACTTTTCCAAATTTCTAAAATATTGCAAAAATTATTACAAAATCAAAAATTGAAACTTTTTTCAAAATTCCAAAAATTATAATAAAAATTTAAAATTTTTCAAAATTCTAAAAATATTCCAAAAATTCTTACAAAATCGAAAATTGAATCTTTTTTCAAAATTCTAAAAATATATAAAATTTTTCAAAATCTAAAAATATTCCAAAAATTCTTACAAAATCAAAAATTAAACCTTTTTCCATAGCTCTAAAAATATTGCAAAAATTATAACAAAATCAAAAATACAAACTTTTTTCAAAATTCTAAAAATATTTCAAAAACTATAACAAATTCAAAAACTTCCATGTCCAATTTCATTTTCAATTACATTTACGTCATAAAAACAGCTACATTTTTTTTTCCAAAAAATTGGCTAAAAAAATAAATGAAATTATTTTTTGACACATTTGACATTATTTTTTTGACAAAATTATAATGCCATAATTCTCAATAATAATAATAAAATTTCATTTCAAACAAATAATTAATTTAATTTTTTTAAAAAAATTGGGTAAAAAAATAAATAAAAATCTTTCTTTTGAAACACTAGACAACATTTTTTTGACAAACTTATAATGCCATAATTTTCAATAATAATAATAAAATTTCATTTCAAACAAATAATTAATTTTAATTTTTCCCGAAAAATTGGGTAAAAAAATAAATAAAAATCTTTCTTTTGACACACTTGACAACATTTTTTTGGCAAACTTATAATGCAATAATCTAGTTTTTGATCTCACATACCAATTCCGACCATCCAGATTTCTCAAAACTCTTTGTTCCTACTCATTATCACGTAAAACGAACGTTTTTTAAGTAAAAATATGCATATTTCCTTGTTTTGACACACATTGCAATTTTAGCGTTACGCTCATAGTAGAGGGATAGACTCACGCTATTATATTATGGATTACCAACTTGTTTTGTTTTCTATTGATGTCGGCATTGATTGTTAGATAAGCAATAACAAAATGGTTATAGTTCATCCATGTTTTTAAGACAGATCTTTGTATAGAAAAGATCTCTTAGTTTTGCCAAACATATGCGCAGTCATAGTAGATTCTTGTATGAGTTGAGAATGATGGCAATTCTTTACGAGGATGATGTTTCCCGAAACGAGCGTAGCGAGTGGAGGGAATCATCCGAGTGAAGAATTGCCATCATCCTATGGGAATACAAGATGCTATTTTATCCACGACTGCAAAATATTTCGATTAATTTCCAGTTTGCCTGCTAAAGTATTTTTCAGCATATTGAAATATGTAAATCATAGATAGCATAGAAAAACGCAACTTAAATTTATTTATTCTCGTTCATTTAACAATATCAGCTTTATTTGTTTTTTTTTCCATAATAATAGTATGTATTATTGTATTGTTTTTCAACCTTTAGCCTAATGAACTTAACCTATTGTCTAATGAAAATTTTAGTATAAAAAATTATCATTATTCAAGTGGTATTGATATGATATCAATTCGTCCAATTGTTTTGATTTTATTCAAATTTTAATCACAATAGCTTTGATACGTTTTGTTCAAAAATCAAAATTTAAGTTAAATAAATTCTCTTATTTCGTTTAGTTGAATTTGGTTGATTGTTGGGGATGGGTTTTTTTATCATCAAGCTTTGTTTTAATCAGAAATTTGATTTATCAATTAAAACAATAAAGATTTATTGTTTTAATTGAAGAAAATGTTTTTATTTTATATAATACACAATTCTTTGTCAGAGAATAAAGTAGTGTAATCAATTCGTGTGTAATGAATTTTATTCTCTCGCAAATTTACCATTTCATTACACACATTAAATAAACCATTTCATTACACACTGATAGATTAAAATACTATATTTTATATATGTATTGTTCACGTTTTAATTTTTGATAATACTATACCAACAAATAAACTAAAGAACTGTAGTAGAATGTAACGATTGCGTCACATTCTATACACAAGTTGGAGAATGTATAAAATTACAATGGAAGACATGCAC
>OY856187.1:355709756-355774325 GCA_963693315.1 Diogma glabrata
ATTTTTGATAAATGCAGGATTGATAGCAATAAATCTACAGTGCTGCTCGAAAAAAGGGATGAACTCACTCAAAAAAATAAAGCAAAATAAATAAATTTGTGCATTTTTTTCCAATACATAACTTTAAATACAATTTACAATATTTTTATTGACCTTACAAAAATTATGTGTGTTGTATACTCTATTCAATTCTGAATTTAAAAATGGAATTTTTGAATTTCTTCAATTTCATAAGTAAAATTAATGGTACTATATTGGTGATTTGGGTAGCGAAATCCGAAATTCGACGTCCACACCGTGCTGCCTGGGTAATACTGACAGAATTAGGTTTGTGTATTGGAGATAAGCAGGGCAAAAACTGCTTAGTCAATGACGCTACATCACGGCGACTTGGTGCCTTAAAACCAATGTGACCCAAACGTCTGTTCTCCATGTAAGGGGCAGCTGGGAGCGGGCGTCTGTCTTGGATCAAGCGGATCGCTATATAAACAAGTAAAAAGGTTGTTTCTGGTGACCTTAAGATGCATAACGGACCCATTCATGACAACTTGGATAGGGCCTAAGTAAGGTTAACACCCTAACCCTAGAAAAAAACTAATTTGGTAAATTTGGTAATCAGAAAGAGAATAAAACACCCGGTACCCGCACGGCGATGCCCGTGCTTCCCAGACAAAGTGGTTGGAAACTGTTTTTTTGGAGTAAATTCTCCTATAGTTTTTTTTAAATGTCATTTAATTTAACTTATTTTATTAATAACTAGCAGAACTCGGCGTACGTTGCTACGCCTATAAAAAAGTTTGTGTGCGTACATTTTGTTGAATTAGTAAGAATAATTTCAAAGAGTCGTAATGAGAATAGAAGGAGCCTATTTTAATTTTTCCATTTGGGAAATATGAATAACAGAGATCATTATCATTCAAGCTGATCAATCCAGATAGTTTTAAAATTGAACGGTAGGTCAACATTTGAAAATGATTGGTAAATAGTTTTGGAGAGTTTAAATTAAACACTTGCAATTTTTCGCGTTAATCGGCTTAATATGTGTCGCGAAAAATTAGGTGAACGTTAAAACATTCGTTTATTGGATGTTACAGTTGTCATTGACTTACTCTGGAACCGTCATACTTGCGATACAAAATAGGCAAACCGCATCAAAATTTACTGTTTTATCGTACCATTTCATGTTGACTAATTTCATTTATCAATCTATCCAGATTATTTGCTGATCTTAAATAAAGTCAATTTGGATTTTCAAATATATTTTACCAATTATTTCCAATGTTCTACATGCGCTCTGTGTGTTTTTATTAGTAATGGAGCATGTCACTGAAAGAAAACTTTGAAGAGCAGACTAAATATACATAGCGCTGATGTTTGATACTAATCGAAAAACCGGTCTAAGAATGACAGCATTTTTAGTGAAGGTTTTCGTTTTTTGGGTTTTGTCGATTTATGCCCATCGTATTTTTTCGACATTTCTGCCAGAGTTTAAAAAAAAAAATTGGACAAACATAATAATAAGACTAATTTGTAGTATAATATAAAAATAATAATAAGAATAATATCATTTATAAATCCAGATTTATATACTAATCTAAAACCAGTCAAATCGCTTCATTTGTTGACATATTTGCATATATTTTACCGATTTCTTCAAATAACCTACATTGTTTGTTTGTTTTTGAAATTAATGGGGTCGCCTATTTTTCTTAATAAGTAAAACACGTTCTGTAGCTTTGATATTATTGTTCATAACCTTTTTCTTCAATACAAAGGTCCCATTGCAAAAACTTGCAGCATCAATGTTTCTAAAAAGAGGAAAAGAAACGCCCATTTTCTATATTTTAAACATGTATAACATATATATAAACCAAATGAAATATGTATTATACATGTATATACACCAAACCAAGAACATGTTTGTTGTAAATTAGAAATATCTGTTGCAACGTAATGTGTTGGATGCATATAATTGCATATAATAAATAAATAAATGTATATAATTTTCATCTAAATGAATTTGTTTGTCACATTACACTTTAGTTTTCCGTTTGAATGCTAATTCTGTTTTGCGGAAAAAAATCGATCAAAGATAACTGAGTGAAAGTTGAATAAAAAGCCAAGTATAAAATATAAAATGCATTTAGGCAAACCGTTAGGAAAATTAAAATTATTAAATAAAAACAACTAAATTAAATTTTAAAATTTCGGCTCCGAGGTGCATTAGTACCTGTTAATGGCCTTCTCCTGACAAAATTTCAGACTCCTGTGTGCTACAGATTTTGCTAGAGAGCGCACCCAGACAGACAAACACTTTATTTTATTATTATAGAAGATAGATAATAGATTATAGACTACATTTTCTTCTGCTTTTAAAACTGCACAGCTATCAAAAAACATAAGTTTGATGTAATCGTTGGAGCCGTTTTTGAGCAATTTAATATGAAAGTTACCTCGGATTGGCAAACTTTTCATTTTTGTTCACACTATTTATATGCCAAGTTCCGACTTTTGACCTGTACGACTTTTTCACCTGTGTAAATCACGTTTTTCATATCTATTTGTGTTATGAGATTAATGATTTTTTTCTCGATTGTTTGCCAGTACAAATGTCAACAAAACGTTTATGTACACCAAGTATGAATTTCAGTTGTATAAAAGCATACTGCCATACATTAAACAAATAATTATTTTTATTTCCTTGATGAGGAAAACTTTTTTATAACTTTTTCAATCTTCTTATATATTAATACGCTAGATTAAAACTTTGTGGAGCATTAGGCTTTTTTATTCGCAGATGGATTCAATTCAAATTTTCACAGCTAACTGATATTAGTGTAACCTATATTCGGATCCGGATTCAAACAAATCGGATCATAAATAAAAAAGTTATTATATACGGAAAACTTTTTCTATACATATGCATTATAAGTTTACATACATATAAAAATATATTTGCTATCGAACAACGAACAACAAAAACGAAACTTAAAACTTTATTTTGTTATTCTTTTTTATATTTAATTTTTTCTCAGCTGTTAGTATATTTATTTCTTTGATCTTATATATTAATACGCTAGATTAAAACTTTGTGGAGCATTAGGCTTTTTTATTCGCAGATGGATTCAATTCAAATTTTCACAGCTAACTGATATTAGTGTAACCTATATTCGGATCCGGATTCAAACAAATCGGATCATAAATAAAAAAGTTATTATATACGGAAAACTTTTTCTATACATATGCATTATAAGTTTACATACATATAAAAATATATTTGCTATCGAACAACGAACAACAAAAACGAAACTTAAAACTTTATTTTGTTATTCTTTTTTATATTTAATTTTTTCTCAGCTGTTAGTATATTTATTTCTTTGAATGTGAATAAACGTACATATTGTTTTTCTGTGTTTTAAATTTCATTTCGAATTTTTTCTTATGCGTAAGATAGGTTTTGAGTTAGATCGTGTGAATCCTTTTGTTCGTTCTTTTAAATCAATGCATGAATTTTGTGAAAGACCTGAGAATGTTGCTGCTGATGTGTCAATGGTTATAAAAGTTAACAGAGAATGTGATATTCGTCGTTTTAATGATGCTGTTCAAACTGATGTGGTTGCTATTTTTAAAAATGATGAATTTTGTTAAATTTGTCAGATGAAGATAGAATTGATGGAAATGAAATGATTAATAAATTTGTATGTACTGAAATCCCTGATCCCATTCTTTTTCCTAAATTACATGAATATGTGAAACGTCATATGATGCATGAACCATGTGGTGCTCTAAATCCCAATTCTGTTTGTATGAGAGTGGTAAATGTAGTAATAATTTTCCAAAACCTTTTTCTGAAAATATTAAAGAATATGTGAATGGTTATCCTTTGTACCGTCGACGTGATAATGGTATGAGTGTTGATGTACGTGGTGCATCTCTTGATAATAGATATGTTGTTCCGTATAATATTTATCTTCTTGCAAAATTCAATTGTCATATTAACGTGGAAATATGTACGACTGTTAAAAGTGTGAAATATGTTTACAAGTATGTATATAAAGAGTATGATTCTGCCAATGTTGAATTGAGAGTGAATGGAGAGAATGCAGTGAATAATGATGATGCGATTGTGGGAAATGAAATTCAAGATTTTTTGAATGGACGGTATGTTGGTTCGACTGAAGCTGCTTGGCGCATATTTGAATTTCCAATGCATTTTCAATCTCATACAATTATTCGACTTGATTGTCATTTGCCTAATAGACAAAATGTTTATATCAGGAATGGTAATGTGGCTGGCACAGTCGCAAATGTATCAAGAACAAAATTGTTAGCATTTTTCCATTTGAATTCCATTGATAATTTAGCTAATGAGTTTTTGTATACAGAATTAATTATGTTTGGTATGACCAAAGTAAATCGTGGAAAAGAAGACAACGTGGGGCTGATAAAGTTGTTGCTCGATTATATATGGTTACTCCAAAAGATATAGAATTGTTTCATATGCGTTTACTTCTGTTGCATGTTCGTGGTCCAAAATCTTTTTTTGATCTACGTATGTATGAAGGTGTACCCTACCCTACTTTTGTTGCAGCATGTGAAGCTCGAGGTATTGCAACAAATGATAATGAATAGCGTGAATGTTTACTTGAAGCTTCAGAAATTCAATCACCAAAACAGTTTCGTCAATTATTTGCATTTATCTGTGGTTTGAATGTTCCTCCGAATGCTTTAGCTTTTTCTCTTGACAGCTCATGCAGGTTGTGGCAAAACTTTTGTTCAAACGGCAATCATTCATAAATTTAATTCACTAAATCTTTCGTGTATTGTAACTGCCTTCAGTGGTATTGCATCAACTCTTTTGATTGGGGGGCGAACTTTGCATAATGTTTTCAAATTACCAATTCCATTATTAGAGAATTCAATGCCAAATATAACTCCAAACAGTGTACATGGCACATATATTAATAATGCATCAATTATTATTATAGATGAAATTTCAATGTGTTCTATTCATGCTTTAAAATTAACTAGGAAGGCCCGGCGTGCTTCGCTACGCTTATAAATAAAGTTTTTGCGTAGACATTTTGTTGACGTAGAAGCAATGATTTCAAAAAGTGGTAACGAGAAATGCTAGCATATAATTTTTAATTTTTCTTTTTAAATATATGAATGAAAAATAATCAGAACTCTAGCTGATCAGTTCGGATATATGAAAAATTAGCGATCAAATAAGTTAGAGATAAAATAAGCTTACTTGAAAACTTATTTGATCGCTAATTTTTCATATATCCGAACTGATCAGCTAGAGTTCTGATTATTTTTCATTCATATATTTAAAAAGAAAAATTAAAAATTATATGCTAGCATTTCTCATTACCACTTTTTGAAATCATTGCTTCTACGTCAACAAAATGTCTACGCAAAAACTTTATTTATAAGCGTAGCGAAGCACGCCGGGCCTTCCTAGTATACAATAATTTGAACAATAATTGTATTTCTGCATGTTTCAATATGAGCGTAATCATTTAACCGATAACGTCCGTTGACCATAGTGTACATTAAATAGTTAAAAGCTAATGAAAATATTCCAAAAAATAGTTTTGCTTCATATATGCTGCCTTTTATTTGTTGTAATTATTATTATCATTGTGGCATCCCATTCCTAAAATCTCAGGCTTCGTCAATTGTACCTTACTGATAGTATATCTCCTTACTGAGACCAACATACATAACTGCCATTTTGTTATAACATAAATCAGTGTTCAAATTACAATACAACCTAATCTACTCGATAAAAGAAACATATCACCCGAATTTATGAAGTTTTGTGGAGTAAATCTCTGTATATTTTGTATGTAATGTTTCATATTCATAGTCGTCGCCATATTAGAAGGCTAATGCCATTAATGAGGAGACTTTTAGGTTGATGGGATATTTTTTCAGTTTTCTTTTATCTTCGTACTGATAATAAATATACGAAAATCTTAAATAAACATAAATATGTACAAATATTTGTATAGGAGACATTCAATTCTTTTCCGTAAAAGATTTTTCTTTAACATTTATATTGCCAAACTGATGTTTATATAATGATAAAGATTAAAGATATTAAAATTATTACGTCACGCCACATTATATCATAATATAAAAAAAAATTAAATAATACAAAATATATTAAGAATAAAATTAAAAGATTGATCGTATCAAATTGAAGATGTTGAATAAAATTTATGATTGGAACTAAATATAAATGACAAGAAATAAAGGTATAGTTTAGGGATGGATATTTGCAAATATAATGTTATGGTGAGTTAAGGATTTACAGTTATTACAAAATAAATTGGTTAAAAAAATTATTTGAATTATGATTTTCCCTATTAATGTATGCTTGACATTTATTTGGAATTGTCAAAAAACTTGGAATACCGTTCACCAAATCAACTATCCAGCAGCCAAATTCTGTAACTGTGAAGCGGTGAAGTGATAAAAATTTCTTCTTTTCTTTTCATTAAAAAACTTATCACTTCATCGCTTCACAATCACAGAATTTGGCTGCAGCTGTTTATTTTAAATTTCAATAATTTAAAATCCTGATTTCCGATTTCAATGAAACTTGATGAATAAGTGATACTTCATCCCTCTTTTACTATACCAACAAAAAAATACAGCTCACAAAATTCATATATCAGACTGAGATAATGGACCATCCTGAAACATTCTGTTAAGCAAGGGTTGTATTGACAGTTTAAAAAATTCAAGTACAAGATAAATTGAATATTTTGTGCGATTCGGTCTAAAATTCAAAACAACATCAATAGCTATCTAATTCAGATTTAGTACAGATATCCAGTTTTTCTTTCAATTTTTAGATACAAACAGCCAATTATTCGAATCCGTTATAATCAGCAGATTCATTCAATTTTGAATTTAAGTTTATATTAAACATAACACACTAATTACGGTGACATATTAAGCTTAAATGTAAACGTTTATACGCATAAGGAGCTGAGTGAGTATGCATCCAATCCGGCGTTTTTGCTGATAAGTTCTCACGCGTTGGACTTGCTGGGTGAGTCGGAACTGATAGCAATGGTAAGCATATTGATTATCAGGTAGAATAGCAACTTGCGACATCTAGTCGAAGTTCTATATTTGGCAGGCTTAATAAACAGAGTATGATATTATATTAAAAGGGTGGACAGATTAAGTGACAACTGACAGAGAATATCTGCAGCAGGAACGCAGATTCACGCTCGCTCAGCATGGAGGATTTTAGAGTTGAAACGTTCAATCTCCAGTACAGTCAACGTATTTCCAACCAACTTATATAACAAAAGCGATAGCTATACAGCTCCTGAGGGAGGTGCTACATGATTTGGTACATCTGAAACAACCGCAGCAATTACAAGGTTAATTAAAGTGAATTTGAGTAAATTTGGGTCTAGCTATAGGAGTGGAAGATCTATTCAATAATCTATCGTTGACCCTACCACCACACCACCAATCTCCACAGGTTCGTAATAACGCTGTACCGCTATTGGTGTTAATGGGATACAGAGAGAACCGAAGGAACAGTTTTAGTCGTTGTTCACGCATTATCGTGAATTTTTAAATAGTTCACCTGAAAAATCAAAATATTTTAAATTAGAATCAAAACAAAACCAATTAAAGATTTATTTATTATTTATAAAATTATGCAAAACATGACCAAAACAATCCTTTTGAAATGTCAACGAAACTGTCAATTTGAATTGACGTGTTCGGTATATTTTGATCATTCATTCGATATTTTCAATTTTCACATTGAATTTATGTGTTCGTTATTCTATATTATTAATTCGATAGTTTCGAGATCGTTGGTAAACTTGACAGCTGTGTGGAGTTTATGATTTGTAGAGTTTTGGCTTTCTATAAAATGGACTGTTTTGGTAGTTTTGGCCTCTTATTCTTATGAATTTATATCTGAATAGCATAGTCGGTAAAAAGTGTTGTTTGTGTTACCATGTAGTTGGTTGAGTATGAGCTAAGCTCTCTCTTTGTTAGTTTTAAGTAAATTTTAAATATTTTGTATTCCCATGTGTTAGATCAGTAATTGTAAAATTAATAAAGGAAGTTTATATAAAGTTGTGTGCATCAGGTCAGTTTTTTAATGTATATATAAATGAACCAAATAGTTTTTTTCTTTGTTCTCTGACAAATATTCGTCGAGTGTGCATGCAGTAAAAAAAAAACTCGTATAAGTTTTCATCGATTGGAACGGGTGATGTTTCCATGCATCTTTCATTTCATATGTACAAGATTTTAAATCATTATATGAGCTGATATATTTTCATCATTGCATCGATCATCTCATATGTACATGATTTGCAACTATTATATGATCTGATATTTTCGTCATTACTTCAATCAATCATCTCATATGTACATGATGTTCAACTATTATATGAGCTGATATTTTCGTCATTACTTCAGTTAATCATCTCATTTACATAACTTCAACTATTATATGAGCTGATATATTTTCATTATTGCATCTTTCATTTCATATGTACATGATTTTAAAATATTATATGAGCTGAGATATTTTCGTCATTGCTTCAATCAATCATCTCATATGTACATGATTTCAACTATTATATGAGCTGAGATATTTTCGTCATTACTTTAGTTAATCATCTCATGTACATAACTTCAACCATTATATGAGCTGATATATTTTCATCATTGCATCATTAATCTCATATGTACATGATTTTCAACTATTATATGAGCTGATATATTTTCATCATTGCATCATTCATCTCATATGTACATGATTTCCAATATTATATGAGCTGATATTTTCGTCATTACTTCAATCAATCATCTCATATGTACATGATTTCAACTATTATATGAGCTGATATTTTCATCATTGCATCTTTCATTTCATATGCACATGATTTTAAATTATTATTTGAGCTGAGATATTTTCGTCATTGCTTCAATCAATCATCTCATATGTACATGATGTTCAACTATTATATGAGCTGATATTTTCGTCATTGCTTCAATCAATCATCTCATATGTACATGATTTCAACTATTATATGAGCTGAGATATTTTCGTCATTGCTTCAGTTAATCATCTCGTTTACATAACTGCAATTATTATATGAGCTGAGATATTTCCATCATTGCATCATTCATCTCACTTACATAATTTCATCTATTATATGAGCTGAGATATTTTCGTCACTGCTTCAATCAATCATCTCATATGTACTTGATTTCAACTATTATATGAGCTGAGATATTTTCGTCATTGCTTCAGTTAATCATTCGTTTACATAACTTCAATTATTATATGAGCTGAGATATTTCCATATATGCATCACGGTGTTGGAAGTTGATGTGCCAACCAAATCACATCAAATATATCGTCAAGAAAAAAAAATACAGTCCACCTCTCATCGACGCCGCATCATTTGGTCCTTCGAGCCGGATCTATACGCAGCTCGTCTCAAAATAACTTCGGAAGAAAAAAAAAAACCAACCAACGTTTTTGGATAATTTAAGGTACCATTTAGTATAATTTATAAGTAACTTAATTATTTAAATTTTCGTCAAATATCATTAACATTATGCATTTCTCTAGCATTTATATTGTCATTGTTTATTAACACGACTTGCGTGATCATATAATCGTGATTTTTTCGGGACATTCACTACTACGGGGTATACAATGTCGCTTAGTCGATTTTTTAAGTGTCTATGGTGGATGGCTTGTCGGATTGGTTCATTTTATTGACATATTTCGTCTGGAACAATGTTCATCCGTTTTTCTCTTCGGTATTAATTTTCCATAAGGTTAACATGCCTGACTCCCCTTACGAAGACCTCTTGAAAAAACAAAATCGTACAAAATCTCGTCGTACCTGAATGGAATTTGAATTCCAAAATAATTTTGCTGTCGTCGTTAATATTTTTAAAAAATCTTTATACATCTCGTCATACTCTAATGGAATTTGAATTCCAAGATAAATTTCTTATTTCCGTTAATAATTCAGTTCGTCGTATTTTAATGTAACTTGAGTTCCATATAATTGTTGTCTTCGCTAATATTTTGAAAATCGTTATTCATTTTTCGTCGTACCTTGTTGGAATGCGATTTTTCGTTAATAGTTGGAGTCACTATTCGTTTCGTCGTACTTAGTAGAATGTGATTTCCAGATACAATGTTGTCTTCGTTAATATTTTAGAAAATTTTTCTGTCGTATTTTTAAATCATTCGTCGTACCTTATTAGATTAATTGTTATTTTTAGGATTCTGTTATATTATGTATTATATTCATCGGATTCTAGTAGATTAAATAGCATATTCATCGGATGTTCCAATATTAAATTACCAATTTATTCATCGGATCATTTCAAAATCACCGTTTTTAGGTGTGGAGTAATTAATTATTTAATCCACATCGTTCGTCAATCAACATGTAAGTTTTGATATTGGTTTGTCCAACATTCGCTGGTATTTGGATGTGTTAGCTTCATTAATTTTTCGTCGTTCTCCTTGTTGCTATCATAATTCCAACAGATGTTCACTCTTGTCTCATTCTTCGTTGCCTTGGCAGAGTGTGTCTCACAGCCCACTTTCGTCGTATAGTCGTTGAGACAAAATCAAAACAAATTTCTTCAATGTGAATTAGCTCTGACCTTGCTAATAGGCTTACATGCCTCATTTGTAGTAATTGGTTATTCGTCATATCTTACTAGAATTCGTTTCTCAATTTAATGTTCATTAATAGTTGGAGTCATTATTCGTTTCGTCGTACTTAGTAGAATGTGATTTCCGAATAAAATTGTTGTTCGTTAATATTTTAGATATTTTTCTCGTACGTTTCGCCGTACCCTAACACCATTCATCGTATTTTATTAGTTTGATTGTTATATTCTTAGGAACCTGTTAAATTATTTTATACCCATTAAATTCTAGTAGATTAAATACTATTCATCGAATGTTACATTATTGAATTACCAACTCATTCATCAAATCCTGTCAAATTCATCATTATTAGATGTGAAATAATTAGTTATTCAATTCACATCGTTCATCAGTTAACATGGAAGGTTTTATATTGGTTCGTCGAACATCCGCTGGTATCTGGATGTGTTAGCTTCATTAATGTTTCGCCGTTCTCCTTGTTGCTATCATAATTCCTACAGATGTTCGCTCTTGTCTCATTCTTCGTTACCTTGGCAGAGTGTGTCTGACAGCCCACTTTCGTCGTATAGTCGTTGAGACAAAATCAAACAATTTTTCCAATGTTAACCAATGTGTCCTTGCAAAATGGCAAACATGCCTCATTTGTATTTAGTAGTATTCGTCATTAGAATTCGTTTTAATTCAATATTTGGTAGTTAATGGTTCGGTAGTATCTTAAGCCGTTATAGGTTTAATTATAATTTAATAAAATGTTTGTCTTCAGTAGGAATTAAAGTCATTAGTTATTTTCACGCGTCTTTCGTCTAGTTTATGTTACAAACCGAAAATGATTTCGTTTGAATTAGAATTTTATATTTTGTCATTTCCGTCTGCCAAATTGATAATTCAGGTTGTAGCACCGAGCTTTAATCGTTGACATTTAACCTTTGCAGGCCCCCTCTATTAGCTCAAGATGCGTGCTCAAATGCAACTGACAAATGGTTCATATGCATGTTCGCGTGTTTCGTCTCAAAGCAGTCCAGTTGGAAATCGGTATTAACTCATCAGCTGATCCTTTTAGAGCTTGGTTTCGTCGTATGTATGATATCACGTAGCGGATTGTGATGTTTTTAAAAATTCTGCTTCCACAACATTGCCAACTTCATTGAAGCTCGTAGTCTTCAGCATATCCAACAAGCAGCATTCATGTGGTCTACTCTTCGTCACAGAGTGTGTCCGACAACTCAATTTCGTTGTACAATCGTTGTGTCATTTTAAATTGAGCCTATTGTCATTTCCATTAACCCAGCTGAATCCATTCTGAAACGCTCAGTAGCACGAATCAGCGTAATCTCACATCTTGATGTTGAAGATTTGCAACAGTTTGTTGTATCAAGTAATTACAAACTAGTGGTGGTTTATATTTCACTAATTAATATTTGCAATCGTCCACGTAACTCAAGCAACAATGTTCTGCGACCAGTCTGTTCAGTCTGACAAGTCACTCACCTCGACTACAGTCATCCCTGAATATTCATTCATCATTGCATCGTTCATCTCATATGTACATGATTTTCAACTATTATATGATCTGATATTTTCGTCATTACTTCAATCAATCATCTCATATGAACATGATGTTCAACTATTATATGAGCTGATATATTTTCATCATTGCATCATTCATCTCATATGTACATGATTTCCACTATTATATGAACTGATATTTTCGTCATTACTTCAATCAATCATCTCATATGTACATGATGTTCAACTATTATATGAGCTGATATTTTCGTCATTACTTCAGTTAATCATCTCATTTACATAACTTCAACTATTATATGAGCTGATATATTTTCATCATTGCATCTTTCATTTCATATGTACATGATTTTAAAATATTATATGAGCTGAGATATTTTCGTCATTGCTTCAATCAATCATCTCATATGTACATGATTTCAACTATTATATGAGCTGAGATATTTTCGTCAATACTTCAGTTAATCATCTCATGTACATAACTTCAACCATTATATGAGCTGATATATTTTCATCATTGCATCATTAATCTCATATGTACATGATTTTCAACTATTATATGAGCTGATATATTTTCATCATTGCATCATTCATCTCATATGTACATGATTTCCAATATTATATGAGCTGATATTTTCGTCATTACTTCAATCAATCATCTCATATGTACATGATTTCAACTATTATATGAGCTGATATTTTCATCATTGCATCTTTCATTTCATATGCACATGATTTTAAATTATTATATGAGCTGAGATATTTTCGTCATTGCTTCAATCAATCATCTCATATGTACATGATGTTCAACTATTATATGAGCTGATATTTTCGTCATTGCTTCAATCAATCATCTCATATGTACATGATTTCAACTATTATATGAGCTGAGATATTTTCGTCATTGCTTCAGTTAATCATCTCGTTTACATAACTGCAATTATTATATGAGCTGAGATATTTCCATCATTGCATCATTCATCTCACTTACATAATTTCATCTATTATATGAGCTGAGATCTTTTCGTCACTGCTTCAATCAATCATCTCATATGTACTTGATTTCAACTATTATATGAGCTGAGATATTTTCGTCATTGCTTCAGTTAATCATTCGTTTACATAACTTCAATTATTATATGAGCTGAGATATTTCCATATATGCATCACGGTGTTGGAAGTTGATGTGCCAACCAAATCACATCAAATATATCGTCAAGAAAAAAAAATACAGTCCACCTCTCATCGACGCCGCATCAGTCGTTATGACTCAAATTTGGTACCTGTCTTTACTGGTGATAGTCACTTACTTGATGCGGCTGTGGCAGGAGGGATCGAGTGAACTGGTCACATAGGTCAATAGTTCTCCAATACCTCAAGGCGGCCACATCATTACTATCAACACTTGACTCCTGAATATCAGATACTGACTTACCACGTACTACGGACTTCTGAGAACTTTCGGTACCCTCACGGATGATAAAACGGTCTTACGTGTTCTCTTTATCACTAAGCAAAAGGCAAAAGAAGGTGTTTATAAGTACCTGGTGGAGATTATCGCTCCGAATCGTCGTTTGGCACATCTTTTTTCTGAAACAAAAATGGTTGAGATCACCAGGAAGGGGTTGAGTTTGGATCTGAAAAATGTTACTCTGGTAACTACCAGAGTAGCATGGTATCCATTGATGAACATCGTACAATATGCCAGAATTTAATAGATTGTGGTCCGCACCAGCACCAATTAGAACAACAGGTGACCTAAGGATTAGTTAGTTATAACAAATAGATGATTTCGCTTCTGGCTCTGCTGGTGAACCTTCGTATGTGGAGGGTTATAATGGCGGACCGACTCGTGTGCTCTGAAGATCTATTATACGGTCAACACCTTTACTTCATCTTCCATCACCACCATTCCATCAACTATTGATCACATATTCTGTATTAAATGTTGAGATATTGGACATTGCATTGGGCACCCAAATGTCCTCAAAAACCAATTACACTATATTGCTGAAAGTTTGGTAGAGCGGATGTGATATACCGTAATTGTGCTACTTGTCATCCAAGCATTTATTTTAAACTGCAAACCGGGAATACGGCTACCGTTGCACTCCCGAGCCAGAGTACTAAAGCCCCAAGGATCAAAATGAAGATCATGGCCACTCAAGTCGAATCCAATCTTCCACATCAGAAGGAGGAATAAACGCTGCTTTAAGCACATCATTACAATATAAGGGAACTTTTTTTCGGCGTTTTCAACGCTGTCGTAGTTATTGCATAAACTGTTTGCAAAAGCTTGTGTCTCATCTACTGTTTCAGGTTGCGGGGATCCTCGGCCCATCTGTTAATCAACATCTCCAGTAAGAACATTTTGGGACTTCTGAATAGTGGAGCCTCATGCTAGTATATTGTGAAGAAATTCCTTGTAGTTATAATATTCATTGGCATTTCTTATTGTATATTAATCTCATGCATTTGCCCTGCGGATGGCACGATAAACAATATTGTGGGATATGTCGATGTGCCCATTACTCTTAATGGCTCCACTAAACCCATATGAGATTCTATATTGTTCCTTGATTGCTTGAATCTCTCTACCTAGGGGTCGATTTCTATTAGGCTTTTAGTATCGTTCGTTCATTTGTCGGTGAACTGACACGAGTGAAGTCTGATGACATTAAGATACATGATGTCACCTCAAGCCAGCTTCAGGAACTTGAGAAAGTCAAGGAATCTTTTCAGTCCTTTGAAGTTTTCAGTATCGCGAAGACTTCTTTGGTTGAACATGTAATCGATGTTGGTGAAATGTCTCAGTTGGTGAAAATGTCTTAATTGAATGTGGCTCACATCGCTGAATGTTTAATTCAATTCTATCTGACCGCGAATGTTTCAAATGGGCGTAATCGAATAGTTGAAGTTGAAATTCTTGGTGTCACCATTGGTGTTAATTCAAAAGAGTTCTCGATAATATTGAAATGGTGTGAAATGGTTTTTGTAATTTGTTGAATCATTATTACAACCTTTTTTTGAGACAGGCCGTGCAGCTGCAATTTCGGGAAATCCCTTTCCATATTTCGGGAAATCCCTTTTTTATATGATAAATAGAAGATTTTAGTGAGGATTGGTGCTAGCTCCTTAGCAAATATTTTAAAAATAACTGCCTTGTTAGTATTTATTTGTAAAAGCATTTTCGAATGATGTTTTTACGAACAACGATCTGTTTCATATTAGAAGAATTACTAGGAATTAATTTAGGCTAAAAACTTGGTTCTATTAGCGTAGAATGTTTTAAAATTAATGTCACATCAAACTGACTTTTTCTATTGGGTCAACGACATATACACCTATTTCAATAAGAGGACGAAGGGAAGGCTTACAAAAAATATTTGAACAGACTTTACATCTTTACCGAAATTGTGTGAACCAATAGGATGGTCAGCAAATCAAAGTAGCCTTTTTCCTATTAAAGAGATTAAAGAAATAAAGAGATCTTTAAGATCCTCACATATATTTCTCCCTAATCGGTACTGTCTAAGGTTCTCATCAGTTTTGTTTTCGTTAAACTTTCGGTAAGACTTTTTCTTAATTTATATATTGCCTTTTTGAATTTATTTGAGAACCAATTATCAGTTTTTGGAATGGTCAATTGATTGGGAATAATTCCGCACATACCATCGTGAATAGCTCCGAAAAATTTAACCGCCGCATCGTTTGGGTCATGTCTGATAAGACAGTTAACGTTCCAGGAAAACCATTTAAAAAAACATTTATGTTCTTGCCAATTCGCAACTTTAAAATCACAAACAAGACGGGGATTTGATTTGAATTGCAGTGATCTGTGAATTTAGTTTAATTGAGATTAAATTATGATCTGATCCAAAATGCTCCAATGCTTTAAATTGTAATTGTTTGGCCTGACATTAAAACAGACGATAGTGCTATATACATCTGACACAGTATTTTAAGCTGAACTTTCAACATCAACATCTGTGCTCTAATGTGTACTAAAAGAAAATAAAGTGACACTGAAATTTAAATTGTTTTGACAAGCAAACGGTACTCTTGGTTTTGAATTCTACATGCAACGACTCATCGAAGCTAGTATGTATGTGTGCTATCAAATTTTACAAAAGCGAAAATTAACAGAATCGAACTTTGGAAGAATTAAAAATTCGGTAAAAAACGCCATCTAACTGTAGAACTAACAACTCTATACAAGGAAAAACACCTTTCAAGATAAGGAAGAGCATATGTTATGAAATCAAAAGATATCTAGACAACTAGTTTCTTCCCTAAAAACAACCGATCTAGAAAGAGCCCCTCATTTAGCATGGTATGTGACGGAGTTTAAATAGTGATTATAAAACTCAAAATGTGTTACGAAGCAGTTGTCCCTGAAGAAATTTCTTCAGCGTTGAAAAGGTATTTGACTGATTCGACACCGTCGATATAACTATTATCGTTCTCTCGATATTGAACAAAATTAGTTCAATGGGGTTTGCATTTTTGCAATTTTTTTCTCTTGCATTTTCATTGATTTTTTTTCTTGTTTACTTGTTTGAGTGTAAAATGATGGGCGTTCCGTGAATATACTCAATAATTTTATTGTATATTACCAAATAAAGGAAAAAATCAACGAATAAAATATCAATATTTTGTTGTGATTGTTTTAATATTATCAAAACAACAGTGATTAAAGTTTATTATAAAATTGTTTCTAAAAACGGAAATGGTTTTCAATCATATAGAGCAATTTCACGAAGATTCAACAACGTTTTGAGTTGACCCCTTTTAATTTTGATTATTTTTTGTTTATAGATAGTCTTTGATAAATAAAAAATACAAGTTCTCTTAGAATTTTTTTTTTCGACCAGGGTTCTTCACAGGGTGCCCCTCAATTTTTTGTTATTTTGTGATGTGAGTGCATTTTGACGAGCGATTGTAGAAAAACTACTGAATCGATTTTCATAAATGATATGTCGTTGAATAGGTATTAGAACAAAGTTTTTAAAAATGTACACTGTTAATTTTTTGAAATAATTTTTAACGGTGTAACATAAGAAAAAAACGGTGTAATTGAAAAAAAGATGGCATAGCCTCTTTTTTTTTTTTTTTTTTAACCAAATTGAAGCTTATTTTATATCTAACCACTTGTGAAAGTTGAGGACACGCGTTATTTTTTGTTTTAAAGATAAAATTCGTTGTGCATATGACTGTCGGGAATCAGTTTTTTTTGTCCTGAAGGAAAATTATAAAAATGGCGTTATAAACTAAGAGATATTTTTTTTATGTTAAATATCAAATATTTTATTATTAGATGAACTTTTTAAAATATTATAAAAATTATATATGTAGTACAATAAATAAAATAAATAAAATTGTTAAAAATGATTTACTTATTTTACAAACAGAAGTTTCTTTTGAATAGGAAAGCACTTCTGCAATTATTTTCTTTGTATTAGATGGCATAAAAAATTAAATGTTTATTTATCACTTTTAGTAATCACTTGTCACTCTTATAAAAAATAATTTGACAGTCTTGACAGTCTAATTGTCAAATTGTATAATTTGACAGTCTATCTATAAACAAAAAATAGCCAAAATTAAAAGGGGTCAAGTCAAAATTTCCCAAAAATTTGCTGAACTTGCGTGAAATTGCTCTATAATTAAATGGTTTTTGTGTTTTCTTATGATAAAACGTTAAGACGGATATGAATAGATAAAATTTTCTGTCAGTAAAAATTAATTTTATTTAGGTAATTTTAATGTTTACCTATAATAAAAACAATTATTAATAATATGAAGTTGATTCCAAATATTTTTTTAGATGGTCATTCCATGGAAATATAAACCTCAATAGTTGCAATGAAGTTTATGTTGTGTGGAAAAATTAATCTAATTGGAAACTTGCCCGTCATTATTGATACCAAAGATAGAGAGTAAACAAATAAATTCTTTTAAAGATGGAAAAAAATAAATAAGTAATGAAATTGTTGTTAGAAATGCATTATTTTCTTATGTGTTTTTTTCTGTTACGTTGGTCACGTTACGTTGGTCACACAATTTTTTTAAAGGAAACCTCTTACTGTATGTAGCATTTTAAAAAACATATGCTTATTTAAAATTAGATAACTTGTGCTTTATTAAAACCTAAATTTGAATTTTTGAAGGCATACTTTCAAAGAAATTGCTTTGAAAGTGTAAGTAAGTTTTACTGTGGTACTTTTTTTGTTACGTTGGTCACAGCACTGAATTTTGTTATTATTACTTAATATATATTTAATTTGCTGCTTTTTAGGTAGATTTCATATAAAAATCTACCTATTGCAATGGGCTTCATCTCGGAATTTCGGAAAAATTTTGGTGCCAAACGACTATAAATGATAAGCGGAGACGGAAAAACAAAAAAAAAAATTTATATATATATATATATATATATATATATATATATATATATATATATATATATATATATATATATATACCATAAATTTTTATATGAAAAAAAGACACAAAGCGTGTGTAATATCCAAAAAAATAAGAAAACCGTTTTAACTCGTCTTTAATTAGTGAATTTAAAAGTTTACTCAGTGAATTTAATCTTTTCAAATAATTTTCCAAAGCGATAATTTATAAAAGTAATTTATTAATTCATTTGTATATCCATGGAAAAGTAAATTTTATTTTTATATAAACTTATTGAATTAATAAATAGATTTTAAGTGATCAAAGAACATTAAATAAAAGAAGAAAATGCTTGTTTGTTATAAACTGTGAATATATTTACTTTTTATTCTCGTAGGCGTTATTTTTGCTATTATTTGTCGATCAACATTCGCCGGTACAATTGGCGCACCGATTTTTATTATATTATATTATTCTTATTGATCAGCAATCGCCTGTATTATTGGCGCAATGATTGGTTGTTTTATTAGATTAATTACTATATGTTATTTACCAAGCTTGGTTGGTGTGGAGGAAGCATGAAGAGTTGGATTAAATTCAAATTATGGGGTGAGTGAAACATTTTAATTTTTATATATATAAATTATATTTAATGTGGTGTGAGTGATGGTCTTGGTTCCCTCGACTTTTGGGGTCGTCAGATGCCCTGTTCTTGTAAAACTTTTGTGTGCAATTCATAATTTGGGATGGGATGAAGAAAGCTAGAACTGAACTCACAGACTGCGTTAGTTGGAAATTTCAATCTCAAGGCACGCAACTTCTCTAATATTCCTGATAGTGATTTCAATATCAGGAACGCAAACTGTTCTTTAAATATCTGAACCTAAAAATGTTACGAGCAGATATCGCACCCATCACAGTTTGCAGTAACATCGATTTGTTTTATGAAGTTGCCCATTTACAAAGCCAATACCTTTACTTATACAAAATTAATTTTGTTAGTGCAATCAAAATAAAGGGAAGGTCTTAAAACATGATTGAAACGTACATAGATGGTTGTTATATGGTTGTTATATTTAAGCTGAACCGATACACTGCGGAGTATTTCGTTGGGACTTCCTTAGAGAGATAAGATTATCTTATATACTCTAGCAAAAGCTAGAACTTAGGATGTTTACTGAATCATATACAATTATGAACCGAAATTTGTTTTTCCATCAGGACAGCAAATTTTACATATTTTATTAATTAAGCATAACGAACATAAATTTACAAACGTAATCTCTTATGCTATTTTTAAAACATCAAATAATTTTCGGATATTTCTTTTTTAGTTTTGCTTTTATAACTATAAAAAATAATTTATATAAATCGAAATTCATAAATCATGTACAGTAATTATGCAAATGATATTATAAAAACTTTAAAATTCTGGATAAAACATTACATTAAACACAAATTTTTTTGTGGGCTTAATTTATATAAAATTTGTATATTGTAAGCTGAAACATTTATTAATAAATAATGTATTTTTGAAATTGAATGAAATATGTTCTGACACGGATTCAGAAACAAAAATTTTGCCATTGTGAAAAAAGGATACAGGGTAGGAGGGTGTGAAATATCGTTTGAAATATCTAGGCGTTCAGAATCAAGATTTATGTTTAAGGACTACGAGGGTCAAACATCCAAATTAAAATAATTTACAAAGAAATTACCATCAACTTCTCCATTACAATGGAAATTTAAACAAATTATTCCCAACAAAAAACTTTTCAGTAAATTTTCAATTGCCTTGAAAAGTTTTATATACTTTTCCTTAATTGATTTCAATTTATTGTTTACGTTCTCATCATCTTAAGGAATCGATTTTTAATTCTAACATTGGAAATGACCCTTAAAAATATTTTGTTTTATTTTTGCTTCAAAATTTATTTGATTTTTCTCTTATACATATTGTATACGAAAAGGGAAGGAAATTCTTGTTTTTGGCAATTTTCTTTCATCAACTTTGTTAGTTAATGTTCAGTATTATATAACTAACATTGACCTCATTTCCAAAAGTAAAAATAAATTGGGTTTTTGCTTTAGCTTATATTATTATATTTGCTGGTTTGGAATTTTATTTCCAATATAAAAGTAATAATTTTCCGTTCGCTTGATTACATTAAAGTTTTATTAAAAATGTTTGGAAAGATTATTATAAGTAACGTTGTAAAAATTTATTAAATCTTAAAAGTTGTGGTTTTATCTATAAATTTTTGGATCGATCAACAAAATTTTACCAATATTGGTTAGAGATGAAAAATTGGCTTGGTGTTAAATTTAATAGTGTTTTATTGTTAACACTCGATACTACTGATTCGAGCAAAGCATTCCATTTGAACGATGTGCGGACAAAAAATTGTAATACATTTTGTCACTATGACAGTGAGTGATCTCAACAGTTTGACTGATTGCACAAATGGATTGACGAGTAAAACGGATAAAAGAATATGAATGAGGCATGATGGATCTAATTCCATCCAAGCATTGCTGGTGCTGATATTTATAGAAAACAACGAGAGCAGCTGATTATGTTGTAGGGAATCCAGATTTAATTTAACGATACCCTACAAATCGTAGATAGCACGATTTTAAACAGAGTCCATCAGAGCCATGATGGAAACAGATGAAGCGCCACAAACTTGATAACAATACTCCATAAGGAACGAATATATGACTTATAAATGTGGATTAGTTTCCATGGAATATATTTCACATCTATTGAGGAGAGCGAGCTTACTTGATGCGCATTTTTCCCACGGCGTTATACGATAGCTATATAGTAAGTCATTAGCAATTGTAATTGGAAACTCGACCCAATAAACGAGTGATTTTACGTTAATCATTGCTAGTACGTCAATAAAATATATTATTTATAAGCGTAGCAAGGCACACCAGGTTCTGTTAGTCTACAATGAAATACGAAAAATTTTTACAGGAGCAAACTTTGTTAAAGGAAATTTAGTTTGCCATGTAAACATTCCATAGAGAAAGGTCCACCGGTATACCGATATTATAATCCGTAATTTCGGAACACCGGTAATAAAACTTCAAAAAATTCAAGAAAATTAAAAAAAATGTTATGGCGCCTAAACAAAATTAAAAATAAGTCAGCTACATAGTTTCATGATTCATACTCAAAATAACTCTTTAACACTATTACTACCGTCAGAGGTCAAATGACCCTTTTTAAAAAATTTCTTTATAGAATTTCGTAAAAATGACATTATTAAACCACGTTTTGCTTTCACTACTTTTTTTGAAAATTGAAATCGAATTATTTCACAACGTTGCTTCATCTCTTAACTACTTTTTAAACGAAAAAAAAATTGAATTTGGCTGCACTACCACAAAGGGTCATTTGACCCCTGGGTAAATTTTGGTAAATTTATAAAGGTTTAAGTAGTGTAATTATTTGAAAAAACTATCGCATTACATATTTTTGCTATTGCATCATCTATTTTGCTGTTTTGCATCATTTACAACATTTGGTGATGAAATAATTAGAAAAAGCACGTGAAAATTGTAGTTTGAACATTTTATTTTATAGTTTATTTTGTGAGTCAAGAATTGTGTGTTCATTATTCTACTGAAAAATGTCTAGAAATTCAAAATACCAAAAATCATTGAAAATAATAAATGAAATAGAAGAAGAGTGTTCAGAATTCGGTGAAGAGGAACTCTCTGAAAGTGAAGTGAATAACATCCAAAAAAAATTGATTCATCTGACAGTACAAGCGGAAGTGAGTCTTCAGCTAAAGTAAGTGAAGACGATAATATTTTGAACATTCGCAGAAGACAAAAGAGAAAAATACCGTTATTCAGTTCGGAAAGTGAAGAAGAAGAACGATGCCTCGAAATTGCGGCCGATGGGACAAAATGGCAGGAAATACAACAAGGGGTTTCACCTGGACGTGCACCTATTCATAATATTTTTAGAGAGGTTGCAGGCCCGACAGGATATATCAAACGATATATTATGCAAGGGGCTGTGAGAACTGCGTTTTCTCTGCTAATTGACAGCCACGTGATAAAATGCACAGAAGAAGAGGCATTTCGAGTGTTAGGATATAAATGGATTTTAACTCATGAAAAACTCAATGCATTTTTGGCAATTCTATTTGCACGTGGCGCATATGAGGCAAAAAATTTGTTTCTGTGAATTTATGCGTTTTATCAGATTTGATGACAAAAACCAACGAAGCAAGCGGTTACAAAATGATAAATTTGCTCTTATATCAGAAGTATGGTACAAATTCATCGAGAATAGCCAAAATTGTTATAAGCCTGGACCACATGTAACTATCGATGAACAGCTTTTTCCAACCAAAGCGAGATGCAGATTTACCCAGTATATGCCAAACAAACCAGATAAGTTTGGAATCAAATTCTGGCTAGCGTCTGACGTCAAGACCAAATATATTATAAATGGATTTCCATATTTAGGGAAGGATGAGAACAGAAATTCATCAGTTCCACTTGGGGAATTCGTAGTTCTTAAGCTACTAGAACCGTTCACAGAGTGTGGAAGAAGCGTTACCACTGATAATTTTTTTACGAGTGTATCACTAGCTAAAAAGTTAATAGAAAAAAAAACCACAATTGTTGGAACTATGCGAGCGAATAAAAGAGAATTGCCAAAACTCGCCAAACAAGCGAAAGATGGTATGCCACGCTTCTCAACAAAACTATATAAGTCTGATCATTGCACACTTACAATTTACAAAAGTAAACCGAATAAAAAGGTGCTTGTACTAAGCTCAAGGCATAAATTTATAAGCGTTGAAAAAGATGGTAAGTGTATACCTGAATCGATCAGATTTTATAATAGTACTAAATTTGGTGTAGACATGACGGATCAGATGGCAAGAAAATATTCCGTAAAATCCAAATCTCGAAGATGGCCACTGCAGGTATTCTTCAATATTCTTGACCTGGCTGGAATTAACTCATGGGTGTTATATAGAGAAACGACTGGCGAAAAAATATCTAGACAAGAATTTTTATTAAAATTAGCTGAAGAACTAGCCGAAGATTTTCAACAAGTGCAACAGGAAGAACAAGGAATTATACAAAAAACCTCAAAAGATGTAAGTTTAGTTACTCGTGCACGAAAGCGATGTCAAATAAGTTTATGCAAGGGAAATAAAACTACAAAAAACTGTTTGAAATGTTCAAAATATGTGTGTGGAAAATGTGCCGTTGAGAACGCAATAATTTGCAAAACCTGCTGTGAACATAAATAAAACTTTTATAATATTGAATTTATTTACAAATTAACGATTCTCTTGAAATGTTTTTTTCTTTCGTTTTTATGTAATAATTTTTTATTAATTTACTAAATAAACAATTTGGATTAGTTCGTTGACGAAAAATATTTTATTAATACAGCAAATTGTACTAAATATATAACATTTTATAAATGGGTCATTTGACCCCCTTGTGGTAGGAATAAGTATACCAAAAGTTTTGGTAGGTTTAGTGTTAATTAAAATATGATATATGATTTTTTTCCAGAGTTTTAAGTCCTAAATTTAACAGATACCTTAAATTTGTAAGATATTAACAAATCGTAAAACTTATAAAAACGACAATTGTACTGATTACATTACATATTATATTTCTCAAAAATTTCGTCTCTAAGATTGAATTTGATATATGTATTGTTATATGTATTATTTTTTTTATTTTCTTGTCACAGTAATAATAATAAAATGATATAACATTAAAAGTATTAAATAATCAAACCGATTAAATAAAGAAAAGAAAACAAAATGACCCCATCCGCACCTCTATGGTATCTAATTATAATAATATAAGTTTAAAGGTTAAAATCACGCCCGTTGGTATTTATTGTTGACGCATAAAGGTATAATAGCTAATTTTATTTTTAATAAATTTAATTTCTGAAATTTTTTTTTATAACATTATTTCTTTTATTGTACTATTGTTGTTGTATCGTTATTATTATTATATTTTTCTTATCGTCATTATTTGATATTTTTACATTGACAATGGAGAGGAGCGGCTTTTGTTGATTATTCATGAAATATTGAAGATGTGTTTTCCTCGATGCAGATCTTTGATTATTATTTGAGAATTATCTTTAAATTATATGGAAATATTCTTAAATGCGATAAGATGATGAATGAACGATTTCTATGAAGGATGTCAGAATTTGATTTTTAATTTTTATTTAATATTATATGTTTAAAAGATTAGATATTATGGGTTGGTTTTATTTTTATATTCCACGAATGATTAAGAACTGCATTGATTGAGATGTATTATCTTTAATGTTATGTCTTTATTTTCAATCAGGTTAGGAAATTTTGTTTGTTTGTCTTTTGTCTGTCTGAAGATCTGACTGTCTTACCGTCTGACTGTTTAACTGTTTGCTTCTCTGCTTGTCTGCCTCTCTGACTATCTAAATGTCTGATTGCCTAACTGTCCCACTGTCTTACTGATTGACTGTCTGACCGTTTGACTGTCTGACTGTTTGACTGTTTAAATGTTTGACGTCAGACAGTAAGACAGTTAGACAGTCAGAGAATCAGATAGCCAGAGAGTAAAACAATTTGACAGTTAGACTGTCAAATAGACAAAGATGCAGACAGTTAGAGAGTCAGACAGTCAGACAGCCAGAATGTCATACAGTCGGATAGTCAAAAGTCAGACAGTTAGACAGTCAGACAGTCAGACAGTTATAAAGTCATACAGTCTGACAGTCAAAATTCAGACAGTCAGACAGGCAGAGAGCCAGACAGCCAGAAAGTCAGAGAGTCAGATAGTCAGACAGTCAGACAGTCAGATAGTCAGACAGTCAGATAGTTAGACAGTCAGACAGGCAGACAAGGAGGTGGGCAGAAAGTCAGAGAGTATGACATTTAGACAGTCAGATAGTCAGACAGTCAGATAGTTAGACAGTCAGATAGTTAGACAGTCAGACAGGTAGACAGGGAGGTAGGTAGAAAGTCAGAGAGTATGACATTTAGACAGTCAGACAGTAAGACAGTCAGACAGTCAGACAGTCAGACAGTCAGACAGTCAGACAGTCAGACAGTCAGACAGTCAGACAGTCAGACAGTCAGACAGTCAGACAGTCAGACAGTCAGACAGTCTGACAGTCAGACAGTCAGACAGTCAGACAGTCAGACAGTCAGACAGTCAGACAGTCAGACAGTCAGACAGTCAGACAGTCAGACAGTCAGATAGTCAGACAGCAAGACAGTCAACCAGTCAGACAGTCAGACAGTCAGACAGTCAGACAGTCAGACAGTCAGACAGTCAGACAGTCAGACAGTCAGACAGTGAGACAGTCAGACAGTGAGACAGTCAGACAGTCAGACAGTCAGACAGTCAGACAGTCAGACAGTCAGACAGTCAGACAGTCAAACAGTCAGACAGTCAGACAGTCAGACAGTCAGACAGTCAGACAGTCAAACAGTCAGACAGTCAGACAGTCAGACAGTCAGACAATCAGACAATCAGATAGGCAGACAGTCAGATAGTTAGACACTCAGACAAACAGACAGTCAGAGAGTAGGAGAGTCAGACAGTCAGACACTCAGATAGTCAGAGAGTCAGACAATTACACAGTTTGACAGTCGGACAGTCAGATAGTCAGACAGTCAGACAGTCAAAAAGTCAGACAGTCGGACAGTCAGACAGTCAGACAGTCAGACAGTCAGACAGTCAGACAGTCAGACAGTCAGACAGTCAGACAGTCAGACAGTCAGACAGTCAGACAGTCAGACAGTCGCTGTGGGACAGTCAGACAGTCAGACAATCAGACAGTCAGAGAGTCAGACAGAAGACAGTTAGATAGTCAGACATTCAGACAGTTAGTTAGTCAGAGTATCAGATAGTCAGAGTGTCAGACAGTCAGACAGTCAGACTGTGGGACAGTCAGACAGTCAGACAATCAAACAGTCAGAGAGTCAGACAGCAGACTGTCAGATAGTCAGACATTCAGACAGTTAGATAGTAGACAGTCAGGCAGACAGACAGTCAGAAATTCTGACAGTCAGACAGTCGGACAGTCAGACAGTCATATAGTCAGACAGTCAGATTGTCGGACAGTCAGAGAGTCAGACAGTCAGACAGTCAGACAGTCAGACAGTCAGACAGTCAGACAGTCAGACAGTTAGATGGTCAGGGAGTCAGAGAGTGACACAGTAAGACAGTGAGACGATCAGACAGTCAGACAGTTTGCAGTTAGACAGTTCGACTATCAAACAGTCGGACAGTCAGACAGTCAGACAGTTAGACTGTTAGCTCAGATAGTCAGGCAGTCAGATAGTCAGACAGTCAGATTGTCAGATAGTCAGACATTCAGACAGTTGGAAAGTCAGACAATCAAACAGTCAGACAGTCAGACAGCCAGACAGACAGATAGTTCAACAGCTAAACAGTTAGGTAGTTAGAAAGTCCAACTATAAACACTCAGACAGTCAGAAAGCTTGACAGTCAGACAGCAAGACATAGAGACATTTTGGCAGTCAGACAGTCCAATAGTCCGACAGTCAGACAGTCGGATAGTCATACATTCAGACTATCAAACAGTCAGACAGTCGGATAATTAAACAGTCAGACATTCAATCGGAGAGTAAAACAGACAATCAGACAGTCAGAAAGACAGAGAGACAGTTGTTACACTGTAGTCTTTCTATCTATCTACACTGTAGCAGGTGGAATAGCTAGTTGTGTTCACTATTTAAAGCGAGATGTTGATTAGAGCACTGCAATTGAACCATCAGCGTTTATAGACTGTTTAACTGACATATATGATGGGCAGCACGTTATTTGCTAGAAATCAGTCACTGGGTCTTCCACCATTTAACTCGGAGCTTGATAGTGCTGCTAGTTACTAACTTTTAAAAATCTTACAAAAAACTTAAAGTTAAAAGAATTAGTTCGTCGACTGTATTTACTAAAAAAACTGTTCAATGCAACTGTACTAATAACCCTTTCCAAATCCATTCAAGTTCAGTTGTGCGGATGACCCTATGTTAATAGTCCAATTAACCCGATGTTAATTTAAAATTTTACTGCTTTACTACATTTGTAGATATCACAACTGTTGATGTACTCCTTGATTTGAGAAATCATAGAGGGTCAAATGTTGAAACGTCTTAAATGTTCTGTTGTTTTTGCACCGCCTTGGTGTGCAACAGATGGTGGCCTATGTGCTTGCTCCTCAATAAATGTCTTAATTAATAAGTCAGGCACTACTAGCTTCCATACTGGTATATCAGTTGCTGAATTCTGTCCTGTTTGAACATAAATCCTTCCATTAATCACTTTAAGTGAGCTAGTTGCTGCTTTATTCTGTTTTACGGCATATATCCTGTCTAAGTACTTTAGATCTGAATGTTGAATGTGAATGTGAATGTGAATGTGTTACTAAATTTGCCTGTGTAGCATCGAAACATAAACGAGCCCTCCCGTTCGTCTTTTTAACCAATGTGACTGCAGAAGACCAGGGACTGTTACTTTCCTCAATAACATTCAGGGACAAAATTTGATCCAACTATCGTGACATATCATTTTGTACTTTGGGAGATACTGAATAATTCCTTTGTTTTACCGGGGTAGTTTGACTGACATCTATTTGATGGCTCAAAAGTTGGGTTCGTCATAATTGTTAAAATAACTTGCTGTTCATTTGTCAAGATGTGTTTGATTTCATTATTTATGACCTCTGGCTTAATATATTTATAGTAGAGTTCGTTTACCATTGAGGGTACTAGTCCTATCCAGAAGTCAATTCCAAGATATAATTTCTGCATCAAATTCGGAGCAACATGAAATCGCATCTTTCTACTTTTTCTATTAAAGGAAACAATAACTATCACGTGACCTAAAATTGCTTGCAGTTGAAAGATATGCAGTTGATAAATATGCTGGCAAACTTTGCATTTTGATTTAGTTATCATTGAGAAATTGTACAGCTCCACAGCCTATAAATACTGATATACTGGAACCCCTATCTGGTAATCCCTTATAAAGTAACTCGTTTATTAATACTATAGCATATGGGTTTAGGTCTTCATTTCTTGATAGGTGTGATTCCACAATAACCTTTTTGATCCCTTTCCGAAGGTTGAAATACCTAAGGGAATGGTTTAGAGTTGAACCTTTTCGCTTGAGTCGAATGGATTTGAATAATTGATTGTGATGTTTACGATTTAATTAGTAATTTTCCATGCGTCTTATCATCCGATTCAACTCCTGATCTGTGTTCGATGCTGCCTCCTCCACATTGACCTTGGGGTTTGTGGTTTGGTGAGACTGGGATCTCAGAACCACAGGTTGCTTGAAATCTTTTTTGAAATTTCCCAGCATTCTAGGTTTTTGACATGACTTGCACCACCAATTTATAGTATTTTTTTCTCCACAGCCGTAACAAAATGGATGGCCTTTAGGGGTCTAACAATTTTAAAAATAATGGCTATGTCGTCTACTAATTCACTAATAGTTGATTTTGGATTTCTATCCAACACAGCGCACATACTGAACTAGGAAATGCTGACGGCTCTGATAAAGCTCATTTTGCTTGAAGTTTAAATCAATTTCATTGTTCTCCACTCCAACTTCACTAGCTGGACGTCTGGCTTGGAAACCCATTTCTGGAATCCAAACTATTTTTGACGACGTATCTTCTACAGCTACTGCACGACTCATCAGGTGAGTAAAATCTGTTTTTGTTTGTCCCGAAAATTCAGCTTTTAGAAAAGATCATACCCTCACGTACCTGTCCCTATCCTACATTTTGGTTACGTTCCCAGTACATTCAATGCCATTATAGAGCTTTTTTCTAAGCAGAACGCTCAAATTATTCGAGGAGGTCATACTTTCGACCCTATATGTAAATTGTTCAATTGGCACTCCTTCTGTTTAACCCGAAAATAGGATATTCCATTTATGAATTTTCGGTCAATCTTATTTAGATTTGTGCGAATTATTCTGCCTGATATTCGTATTATAAGGGTTTGCAATTAAACCATACCTTGAAGCTTGTTGTTGAGTCGATGGTGGTGGGATATACGAGTTATACTCTGGTACTGAAGCTGTGCTCTTAGCAAACTGCTATTGTTGATAGCTGGATGTGTCACTGTTAATTTTCAAAGTGGATAGTCTTAGTTTTTGTAACACTAATTCAACCACGTCTTCCAGTTGATTATGATTTTCATTAAAGCTTGCACCTTTTTGTGTTCTCTATTGAACACCAGAACTATTTTTTGCTCTCGAGTATCCAACGAAGATAAACAGAGGCTCCACTAAATCACAATCGGCAATGTAAACAATGTTATTTGTTCCCCAATTTTTGTTGTGACAGTCAGACTGCCAGACGGGCAGATAATGCAATCAGACAGCCAGACAGTGATACAAACATATAGACAGACAGTAATATAGTCAAACAGTTAGATAGTCAGACACCCAAACATGCAAACAGACAGACAGTTAGACAGTCAGACAGTCAGACATTCAGACAGTCAGACAGTCAGACAGTCAGACAGTCAGACAGTCAGACAGTCAGACAGTCAGACAGTCAGACAGTCAGACAGTCAGACAGTCAGATAGTCAGACAGTCAGACAGTCCGACAGTCTGACAGTCCGACAGTCCGACAGTCCGACAGTCCGACAGTCCGACAGTCCGACAGTCCGACAGTCCGACAGTCCGATAGTCCGACAGTCCGACAGTCCGACAGTCCAACAGTCAGGGAGTCAAATAGTCAGACAGTCAGATAGTCAGATAGTCGGACAGTCACACAGTCACAGAGTCAGAGAGTCAGGGAGTCAGACAGTCAGCCAGTCAAACAGTCAGACAGTCAGACAGTCAGTCAGACAGTCACACAGTCAGACAGTCAAACAGACAAACATTTATACATTCAGACAGTCAAACACTTAGGTAGTCAGACAGTAAGACAAGCAGGCAGTAAGACAGTCAGGTAGTTAGACTGGCAGATAGTCAGACAGTTAGAGAGTCAGACATTAACAAGTCAGACAGTCAAACATTCAAACAGCCAGAGAGTTAAACAGTCAAACAATTAATCAGCTAAGCAGGTAGATTGTTGGGCACAGTCAAACAGTGAGAAACTTAAACCGCATTGCAGTCAAATAAATAGAAATTCAGAACCTAAGATAGCTAGACAGTATGATAATAAAACTGCCAGTCAGTCAGAAAGCTGGACAGCAAATCTTTTAAAAGGACATAAAGTCAAACATTCAAATAATCAGATAGATAGTCAAACAGTCGGACAGCAATCAGCTAGACAATCTATCATGATAAGCAAATAGATTGTCAGTCAATAAGTTATGGCAATCGGATAGTACTTTGTGTTTTCCATCACAATAGAGAAATGTATTCCTAGCTTTGTAGATATATTTTAATATTTCAAACAACTGTGTATCCTAATTCCCAATTGTTGTCGTTAATTGTGCTGTTAAAAAACTGAAATCGGAAAAATAATAAAATAACTTATATTATTATTATAATTAAATTACAAAAAAAATAATTAATACCAAAAAAATGAAAAATTAATATTTATATCGCATAAAAAACAAAGATGTCGATAAAAATAATAGTTCGTTCGAAAAATTAGTCAATTTGAATGCCTAGTTATGCATAATGACAACCACCTATCAATCTCTACTCTACACTTCATAACAAGGAAATAAAAAATAATGGCTCATTTGAATTCATTTAATTTTTTTTCCATAACAATATTTTCTTCGTTTTCCTTTTGAATTTCCTATTTTTAATTTACTTGTTTGTTTTTCTTTTGCTAAATATTTTTTTGTTATCGTTTCTTTAATGTAATATACTAACATTTAAATGGAATATATTTCTACAGAAGTTTTTGGCAGATAAACCAAATATTATAGTTAAATCATAGAATTTAGTAATTTTAATAGATTATACATAATCTTGCAGATCTATCATTTGTCTCTCTACCTAGTGCATGTGATTCTTTTTATTATTATTATGTTGATTTTTTTTGCCTACCTAGTTAGTAGATATCCGCTTGAGAGCAACAAGGTACACATCAAACTAGAATGCAACAACATACGTAATTTTGCGATAAGGCTTTCACACCAATTCTACTTTTATTATTCTGAGAACAACTTTAAAGAGCGAAATAGACGAGTTATATGTGTCTTGGCCCTTGTTGTTGAAGTTTGGTAAAATATTTTTCTTGATGCAAACTAATTAATTTGGCCTACAATCGTTTTTTTTTCATTTTTGAGCTGAAACATATGAAGTGGTTCTCTCTTTATAGCTAGGGGTAGTTTTTAATAACTACGACTTTCATATTTACTCAATTTAATGTATGAACATATCCCAAAAACCACTTGCAACTTTAAAAATTTTTTGTTTTGTTTTAAACGTAAAAGTGAGTCCGTCCTTTTTAGTAAAAATAATAAAAGCTATATTTTTGTATACAAAATAAAAAAATAAGGGTTGAATGGTTGAGATATCGCCGTTGATTTTTAGTTATTTTCCGTAAATTTTATAATTACGTTATTTTTCTACGTAATACTAAAACACCACATATTTAACACAGTGCCTTAAGTTAAAATATAGCACGCTTTATAAAGTTGTCTATAAAAAGGCAAAAAACAATAATTATTATTATTTGACTGTAAATCAAAAACAAATAAAAATAACGCATTTAAATACAAGATTTATTTACTTACTTAAATTTCCATACAAGATTTTATTAAGAGTTTAGCAATGGATCTAACCATTATGTAGTTTAGAATTCTAAGACACTAGAAATGAATGTATTCAATTGAATAGAATGAAAAATTGCTTTGAAAAGTGAAAGATCCGTAACAAAAGTTTTATCTCAATTCCGGTCGGTTCGGGGAATCGAACCGGCGTCCCTCTGATCAAAGTTTATATGGTTAACCATTTAACCAACTCAACCAGCGACGAGATAAAATTTTGTTTTTGGACGATCGACTTAACATCACAATTATTTAATTCATTTTTAATGTCAATTTTTTGTCTTATTTATTTATTCTACGAACACGTTTTACCGTTCTTCATACCTCAACTAAGTTGACATTGAATGAAGAACATTATGGATCTACGAATATGGGAGACAAATCCCAACTAGTGGAGAATGGCCACTAACCAATTTAAATACAAGATTTTATTAAGAGTTTAGCAATGGATCTAACCATTATGTAGTTTAGAATTCTAAGACACTAGAAATGAATGTATTCAATTGAATAGAATGAAAAATTGCTTTGAAAAGTGAAAGATCCGTAACAAAAGTTTTATCTCAATTCCGGTCGGTTCGGGGAATCGAACCGGCGTCCCTCTGATCAAAGTTTATATGGTTAACCATTTAACCAACTCAACCAGCGACGAGATAAAATTTTGTTTTTGGACGATCGACTTAACATCACAATTATTTAATTCATTTTTAATGTCAATTTTTTGTCTTATTTATTTATTCTACGAACACGTTTTACCGTTCTTCATACCTCAACTAAGTTGACATTGAATGAAGAACATTATGGATCTACGAATATGGGAGACAAATCCCAACTAGTGGAGAATGGCCACTAACCAATTTAAATACAAGATTTTATTAAGAGTTTAGCAATGGATCTAACCATTATGTAGTTTAGAATTCTAAGACACTAGAAATGAATGTATTCAATTGAATAGAATGAAAAATTGCTTTGAAAAGTGAAAGATCCGTAACAAAAGTTTTATCTCAATTCCGGTCGGTTCGGGGAATCGAACCGGCGTCCCTCTGATCAAAGTTTATATGGTTAACCATTTAACCAACTCAACCAGCGACGAGATAAAATTTTGTTTTTGGACGATCGACTTAACATCACAATTATTTAATTCATTTTTAATGTCAATTTTTTGTCTTATTTATTTATTCTACGAACACGTTTTACCGTTCTTCATACCTCAACTAAGTTGACATTGAATGAAGAACATTATGGATCTACGAATATGGGAGACAAATCCCAACTAGTTGACATTAAAAATGAATTAAATAATTGTGATGTTAAGTCGATCGTCCAAAAACAAAATTTTATCTCGTCGCTGGTTGAGTTGGTTAAATGGTTAACCATATAAACTTTGATCAGAGGGACGCCGGTTCGATTCCCCGAACCGACCGGAATTGAGATAAAACTTTTGTTACGGATCTTTCACTTTTCAAAGCAATTTTTCATTCTATTCAATTGAATACATTCATTTCTAGTGTCTTAGAATTCTAAACTACATAATGGTTAGATCCATTGCTAAACTCTTAATAAAATCTTGTATTTAAATTGGTTAGTGGCCATTCTCCACTAGTTGGGATTTGTCTCCCATATTCGTAGATCCATAATGTTCTTCATTCAATGTCAACTTAGTTGAGGTATGAAGAACGGTAAAACGTGTTCGTAGAATAAATAAATAAGACAAAAAATTGACATTAAAAATGAATTAAATAATTGTGATGTTAAGTCGATCGTCCAAAAACAAAATTTTATCTCGTCGCTGGTTGAGTTGGTTAAATGGTTAACCATATAAACTTTGATCAGAGGGACGCCGGTTCGATTCCCCGAACCGACCGGAATTGAGATAAAACTTTTGTTACGGATCTTTCACTTTTCAAAGCAATTTTTCATTCTATTCAATTGAATACATTCATTTCTAGTGTCTTAGAATTCTAAACTACATAATGGTTAGATCCATTGCTAAACTCTTAATAAAATCTTGTATTTAAATTGGTTAGTGGCCATTCTCCACTAGTTGGGATTTGTCTCCCATATTCGTAGATCCATAATGTTCTTCATTCAATGTCAACTTAGTTGAGGTATGAAGAACGGTAAAACGTGTTCGTAGAATAAATAAATAAGACAAAAAATTGACATTAAAAATGAATTAAATAATTGTGATGTTAAGTCGTCGATCGTCCAAAAACAAAATTTTATCTCGTCGCTGGTTGAGTTGGTTAAATGGTTAACCATATAAACTTTGATCAGAGGGACGCCGGTTCGATTCCCCGAACCGACCGGAATTGAGATAAAACTTTTGTTACGGATCTTTCACTTTTCAAAGCAATTTTTCATTCTATTCAATTGAATACATTCATTTCTAGTGTCTTAGAATCCTTACTTAAATTTATTTATGCTTCACAATGATATAAAGTTGTTATAATGTCTTGGATACGCGATATATAAACACATTCATAAAAACCAGGGCGTTATGAGAGGGCATTATGAATTCATAACGCCCGCTATTAAGACGCTAAAAAACTAAATAAAATTATGTTTGCTGTAGTTTTGTCTACAAAATGTAAATAATTCTTATTCAATTTAAGCATGTAAAAGATTTTTACATTTGTTTAAAAATATGTAGCAACATTTTAGTTATTAAATGTTCATAGAATTTTCCAAAAATATAAAATTATTTTAAACGTCATACAATGTTTTTGTCATAAGCTACAAAATTTAGGAGAGTTTGTTTATATAGCAACGTACAAACAACAAATATTCATTTCAAACTTCAAAATAGTTATTTTCTTGGCATACTATGCTACATTTGTATTTTTTTGCATATCAATATAGACTAACAAATTAAATTCTTTCTTAGTTTTCAGCTTATTAAGTGAAGCATAAAATCTTGTATGCACCACTGGCGTTATGGGTATTACGCCCATCAAGCGACATCCATCCCTCGGGCCAGAGGCCCTCGGGCTAGATTACGTCGCTTTCCGGGCGCAATAACCTACATAACGCCCTAGGTACATAAATAGCTATTATCTGCTTTAAAAATATCCACTAAACTTTTATATAAAAAATAAAACAAATATAATAAAAAATAATTTTTTTTTCTACTCTTTTCAATTTTGTTTTGTTGAAAATAAAAGAAAAAAGTCTCCACGACCATAAAAAAAAATTAATAATCTTTTTGTTTGTTTTTTCCCATTTTTAGATATAAGAAATTTGTGTTTGCGTGAGTTAAGTTGAACCCCAATTAACAATTTATCAGGCACCCCCAGCGGCTGTGTGCACAATTTATCCAATTTTTATTGTAAAACATAAATTAAATGTAGCTGATTTCGTTTTTTTAAAATACAATGTTAATGTTTGATGATCATGATTTTTGTTTTATTTCGATTTATTGATTTACGAAATCGACGACATATTGATTGGCGAATAAAGCATGCGACATATAATATTTACTGTCGTTTGTTTTTGACAGAATGTTTAAGTTGTACTCAAAATATTCCCGAGATTCACTCAAAATACCTCACTCAGAATAACAACCTCGGTTTCTTTTCCTACGCTAAACCTTTCTACATCAAGCGAAGTAAGCTATTTTCTTTAAAGAAACCAACAATAAAGTTAGTTGTGTTTATTTGTTATTAGAGAGATTCAATTGCACCAGCTAGTAAATGGCTTAAAATGAAAAATATACATTACACTACCCAGCTAGCACAGATTTCGATTTGTAACATAAATATGTTACAATTCGGTTGCAATTCAGTTTTTAGAAACAAATTTAGTCACATATGGGTTATATTACAGTTTCGACTTAGCGATTGGCAACAAATCATTCGGCTAAGTTACAATACTGTTTTTATTTTGTTACGGAAAAATATAATTGTTGTTAAAATGGTTCATAAAAGTTGCAACGGCAGAAGTTATGTTGAAGTTAAATTAAAATTGACAAAACTTTTATTTTTGTAGCACATCTTAAAAGAGTTATATTACACTGTGCGACAGCCAAAATCCGCTGGGGTTCTGACTACCGGGAAAAGTTATATCAGTAAAAAAAAAGTTATACATGTCCCGGCGTTTCGCTGGGTCACGTCTAGGAATCGAGATAATTTTTTTATTTTTTCGTTACTTTTTCAGTATAGTATATCAGTAGATTAAAGGAATTGTAATTCTTAATTTCTAAATTTGTTTCAGCAAAATCGGACTAGTCGTTCTCGAGTTATGTCAAAAAAAGAACCCCAAACGTGACAATTTCTCCTATATGATACTTACTAACTTCAAATCGATATATCTCGATTCCTAGACGTGACTCAGCGAAACGCCGGGACACGTATAACTTTTTTTTACCGATATAACGTTTCCCGGTAGTCAGAACCCCAGCGTATCACTGACCCTTAACAGTTGTCGCACAGTTTTATTATAGTTGTCACAAATTCAGTAACGAGCTAGCAACCTTGATGTGACTAACATATTTTCCTCAAATTACTGTTACAACGACGTTGCAGCAAGGTTTTTGTTTAGTTGCAATGACAGAAAAAACAAGGACGCTACAATGAGGTTGTTATACAGTTGCAATGACAGAAGAAGAAAACGGATAGAGTACTATAATTTTAAATAGCCAATTAGTAACAAGGACGCTGCAATGAGGTTTTAATTTAGTTTCAAGAACTTTGGAAGCAATCTGTCTTGAAGCTGTATGTTCGCCATATTTTTTGTGTCTCTATGTATTTCCTACACCATGCGGTTTTATTTGCGAAAAGTCTAACACGATTTCCTATATTATTATTTATTTCCTCTAATAATTTACGGTGCAATATAACACTAGGAGCGTTACAAAATGTATTTAGATATATATTTGTGGATTTTAAGGTTATAATAAAAATTCGAAAATTTCCCAATTTTCCAATTATTTTCCGAATTTTTATTTTTGTGTGGCGCGTAAATTTTCCAGAGGTAAAACAACCACACTCATCGACCAAGTGGCATCCGTTATAAAATGTTGGTCTAAAAATCATGAAATTTTTCAAAGTACTTATTGAGTAATGTCTGACTTTTATAACTTATAAAACTTATAAATTATTTCAATAAAAATCATGTAAAGGAATACTTATTAAAAACATTTTCAAAACATTACAATATACAAATGAAATAAACCAAAATATTCGTTGTTTCATCTTCTTGCGTGCAATTTCAGTTTGTTACAACAGCAGATTTTAAACATAGCTATATAACACATTTGTCGCCTAGTTGCGACCAAAGTTGTATCAAAATATACCGTAAATTCTGCTTTTTCTGTCGCAATGGAGCTACAGTTGCGTTACATATCTAATCTTGCGATTCTTTTATTTGTTACATTAGCTCTATTGCTACAAATTTATACTAGCTGGATAGTTTACAAGAAAAATCTCCCGAAATAAAACCCAACGTTTCTTATAGATTTGGACCTCCTGACCACGAATATCATATTCATTTTTTTAGGTTAGCTCTTGTTTTTGAGATATTCACGAAAAAAACAATTTTTTTGGTGATCAAAAATGTAGTTTCGGTTTTTGGGTCTCATATTTTACAAAACAAACAAATTAAAAATTAACAAACATTTTGAGCTATATTTTGTAAAAATCCATTAAGGATTCTAGAAGTTACAGTCGAAAAAAGTTGAAAAAATACGAAAAATTCACGTTTTTTTTTAAATTTTTCCATTTTCAACGCCATAAATTTTAAACAAATAAAGACACTAATTTTTTTAATTTCATGGAGCCTATAGTAGCGCAAAAAGATTCGAATATTGGTGCAGTTTGCATCAAGTTATTCCCAAAGAAAGTCAAAACTCAAAATTTGGAAAAAATAATTTTTTACTTCATTTATTGTGCCATAAATAATAATTTTAAAAGTTCAGTCGTTCTCAAACATCAGTAAAGAATTATTTTAAAATAGTAAAGTATAATTTCTATTTTTGTTTTCGAAGTTGGGAATTGGATCGATATGAGATGTGTATAGAAAAATATAAACAAAAGATAGTGAATTGTGAGGAGAGGCAAAACATCATAACATCAGAACTATTTAAGTTAGTTCAAGCATCTTACGTTATCTTACATATTAATACGCCAACTTTGTACTTTGTACAGCCTAAGGCTTTTTTATTCAAATTTTCACTGATTCCAAATTTTCTCTGCTAACTGATATTAGTGTAACCTAGATCTGAGATATTTTTGGGATTTTTCGGATCATAAATAAAAAAGTTATAGAATTATAATGTATTTTTGAATTCAGCTGCCTCCCCTCAAATCAAATCAAATGGATCAAATGGAATCGTCCAAATCTTTTCTTTGTTTATAGTATTTTATTTGTTTTTTTCAGTTTATGCATTGATCTAGGAGAGTACGGACGTTATTTTTCTTTGTTGTTTTATCTTATATATTAATACGTGAATGAAAGAGAATAAAATATTGATTATTGAATTTGTTTTCAGCGACAATTTTGTAATGTGTGTGTTTGGTATGATAGTTTGAGATCGTAAATTTGATTGTTAGAATTTTTAATATATATTGTTTGTGATTGACTATGCACATGTTTCATTTATATATTTAATTTGTTTGTTTTGTAAAATATGAGACCCAAAAACCGAAACAAGATTTTTGATCACCAAAAAAATTGGTTTTTCGTGAATATCTCTAAAATAAGAGCTAACCAAAAAAAAATGAATAAGATATTCGTGTTCAGGAGGTCCAAATATATAAGAAACGTTGGGTTTTATTCAGGGAGACAAAAAAAGTTCAAAATTTGTAAACTAGTGTTATCAATTCAAATAACATTTCAATAACAATTGACAATAATTTAAAACCTGTGAACTTTACAATTATAAACAAAAATATTAAGTTATTAATATTATATAAGTAAGTAGGTCTTTCAAACGACACCTCACTCATTTTGGTTCAAAAACGATTTTTATTACCCTTCTACACTCTCACCCTTTCAAATTACAGAAAAATATTTATGTATACTTCGCTATAGTTTTAGTTCAGGGTTTATCACATTCCTTTGTCCGTGAATTTTTTTAAAAATTTCTGGCAATCAACGTTGAAATGTAGGGAAAGAGAGGTACACTGTGCGCTGCAAAATTCTAGACAAAATTCCAATATTTCTTAGATTAAGTGCTTTTTCAAATGATATCTCACTTGACTAGGTTTTAAAGGGTGCTTTAAATGGCGCTCTCTTTTCCCTCTTGATCCATAGGATATGTAATGGGCAAAACACGTCTAACTCTCACTAATAGTGTTCCGTATAAAAAACTGAACTCTAAAAAGAACAACAGTCGTTATCTATTTTCTTCACTAAACAATTTACTAAAATTGCAATATACATTAAGTATGGCACTCAGTTTAACAAGAACAAGTTTAACAAGAAATAACAAAAAATTACTTAATAAACAAATTTCTAATTCTGTTATGAAATTTTTTATGGTTTAAGAGAAACAGGTTCAGTTCTTCGCAGTTATTTGTTTTGTTTTGAAAACCTCTTCAAAATAAATTGCAGATTTGTTCAGTATCCGAGCAAGGTATGGATCATCTTTATCCACTGTAGCAACGCCAAGTTTCTCTCTAAAAATATTAACAAAATATGTTCCTGTTTGTACTCATACGTAAATCAGCTTATCCATTCAAAATTATCGATAAAAGTCCTTAAGCATGTCCAGTTACATCAAGCGGCGTTATATCAACCGGCGTCGCTAGCATTCAAAATAGCATCAAAATTAGCCTGGAAATAAAAATTTAAATTTATAAACAGAAACTTTTGTGGAAGGAAATTTACATTTAAATACGTCATCCGACCATCATCTTCTAATTCACCATTATCTGTCCAACCATTTTCAGTAATCAAAATATTAATATTTTTTTTTTTAAATAAAAAATGTTGTGTTATAGGGTTTACAATATGTGTCACAACAACACATAAATACCTTTTAAGACCTAGGTCTAGACCTGGGTCCCACAACAACTTGCGCTCTAAGGTGTTGATGGACGTTTTTTTAATCCTCTGCGGATTGACTATGGATCAGGACCTGAGACTATGGATTCCGACTGAGACTATGGATTCCAAAAAACTATTCCATTTGTATGCAGTTCGGACAAAGAAGTCTTTTTGAGATCTGCCAGTAGGACAGCTAGCCGATTGCCGAGTGAAACGGGTAATAATAAGTTTGAGGCATGATGCTGCTGATTTCATCTGAGCACTGTTGATGACGATATTTGTAAAAAATAACGAGGTCAGCAACAGTTCGACGATGTTGTAGAGAATCTCTGTCAAATCTCGATCACCCACAATTCGTATAGCCCGCTTTTGAACAGAGTCCAAGAGGGCCAAGATGGAAACAGAAGCAGCACCCCTAGCTTGACAAAGGATAATTATCTTCAATGATAATTATCTTCTCACGCTAATTGAAGTCTTTCCATAAGTTTCATCATAATCACTTCGTGGGCTGTAGTGTGCATAAAAACACTGAAAACACTGAAAAAACTTCAAAACATTAGAAAAAAAATCCGGATGGGAAAAACCGGAATTTGGTGTGACGAACTGTTGTGAACCGTACTAAATGCTTATGTACCAAGTTTCATCCAATTAGATTATCAGGTACAGATGTTATTGAGCTTTCAAAAAAACAAAGGCTCGGGCCACTCCCCACCGCATTGTACAATATCGCTAAAAAACTAATCAGTTCCTTGCCATACATATTTGAATCTTTTTCCAAAGTTTAATTCACGAACGAATGTTGTATGCTCCCAACAAACATAAAAACATGGTGGAGAAAACCACTTAATGGTTGGAAACTTAATGGTTGTATGGTAGAGCTTCCATTAGATAGAGGGTTATCTAAAGTACCCCAAAAGCTGGTAAAATCTTTTTCATGTTACTTGAAAGCTTTTACTAACGTACATTACGTCCCTGGTACATTAGATAGAGGGTTATCTAATGTACCCCAAAAGCTGGTAAAATCTCTTTCATGTTACTTGAAAGCTTTTACCAACGTTTTATGAAAATCAATTGGTAATTGTGGGCTACCTGAACACCTGAAAAAAAAACTTTAACCGGAAGTGACAAACCGGAAGTTGGTATGCAGAAATATTGGAAACAGTATTGGAAACAAAGTTTCTATAAGATCATAAGTCGGGACTAGAAGTTATTTTAGATTTAAACTTACAGCCGTTTTGTTCACTTCACTTCACTTCACCATTTTGTTCAATTCACTTCAAAATTCTTCTCTCGACAACTTTTGTACCGACACAAAACGAATTTAAGTGGACACAGGGTTACCAACTTTTACAGAACATAAACCCGAATAAATTTTATGCAAACCCGAAGATTTCATTAAATTTCAATAAATTCGATAAACAGCCTCATAGTAATTATAAAATATGAAGGAGCTTAAAACGTCCCAGTCCGAGGTGTCAAAACTTTGGTCTGTGGGAAGGGTTTAGTATAGTTAGTCCACTTAATAAACCGGCAAACCTGGAAAAATGATGGAACAGCACCGATTTTAAAATTCTTTTTTTTCTGGATTCCTTAGATTTTCAGGAAGATTCATTAGCACTAATCCCTGCATTACCTTGAAAATGAGAAATTTAGGGAGTTTCTGCGCAAGCACCGAAGATAAAAATATTCATAAATTTTTTTTGAAAAGTTAAAATTTCACATCGGCAATCATCTTTTCGGGTTGTTCAGGGAATTTCAAAACGTTAATTTATATTTTTCCACGCCAACAATCTCGTACTTGAAAATGAAATTTTTCAGTTTAACAATCAATCAACTATCGAAAACCGAAAAAGTGAAATTTAAATCGGAATTTTATAGCACTGGGTATTTGGGGTATTTAAATTAGTTGGGTATTTAAATTAGTTTAATTGCACTTTGGTTTCGTGATCCGTATCACTACCACTCTTGAGGTGGTTTGAGGTGTTAGAACCAACCTCACTTGCTTTTGAACCTCGGCTTTGTAATTTTCGACGCCAAAAACCCTCAAAAAACGATTTCCCATGAGGAATATTAAATATTTTGAATCACTGTTTCGGTGGTTTTGAAGGGTTGGCACCACCCTCACTTGCGTTTGGTCATTGAATTTGCAATCAGCAGACCCGAGAGACGATTTTCGAGGTTAAATTTAGGAATTTTCAAAAATTTTTATCACTACAACTGCGTTGAGATGGGGGAAAGTTACCCGAATTTTCTCATTTTTCTATTTACTGCAGGGGTTAGTACTGAAGAATGTTACTGATGGCTTAAGGACTGTGCAATATTGGCCAGCTTATTTACTGTATTAAGTGTTTGAAAAAAAAATGAAATAGGGAATTTGTTTTCCCTTAAACATTTTAATAAAACGGCTGCAGATACACGCACGTTTTTATTTGCTTAATTAGGCTAGTTACGAGTTATGACCCAAAACGCCTAGAAATGCTTATACAATTGTACTTGGCGAAATACACTTGTACTCGGCGAAACTTGGCGATACATGCACTTGTCGATAAATAATTGTGCACAAGCCCAACACCTATTTTTATTAAATTCATTCTATTTTTTCGAACACGAACAATGAACTATCGGTGCTGTATATGGAAATAGCGTTTTTAAAAACGTTGTAAAAGATTTGTAAAAAAGAACGTTTTATAATTTGATTACATCATGTAATTCAAAATTTTTTAAAAAACCCGGAAAAAAGTCCTAGCTCCGAAGACGTACCTTCAAACCCGAAGACTTCGGAGTAAAAAGTACGAGTTGGTAACTCTAGCCAGACAACCGTCCACTTCAAAACTCTTAACTCGACCCCCTAATTAAACCAATAAATTGTGCATTTACTCAGTAAGAAAAAATGTTGGAAAATTTTTGCCAATTAATTTGATTGGTTTCTAAATTACAATCAAAGAAAATTCAATTTACTTACACACCAAGGTTAATGAAACTTAATATCAACACATTAATAAGTTTAACATAATTCATGTATCGTCAATTAGTTCATTTACCTTAGTTTTGTTTATTAAATTTGTAATGTAATACAATGCAAATGTTACTTCCATCAAATTTTATGGATTTTTTTTTTATTCAAAGTTAGGCATCCCGAGCGGAAAGGGCTCAAGTAAGGTCTGGATCAGGCATTAGTAGGGCAGCCTGATTGGGCCCTGATCATGAGTGTAGTGCTTTTGCCCTATCAGGTCCTAATTGTGATTACCGGATCAGACCCTGATTGGGATAATCGGATTAGGCCCTGATTGGGATATCCGGACCAGACCTTGATATATATTTATATATTATATACATAAATTAATCAAATTAAAATAAAAAAATTATAATGGGAAAAATTATAACATACATACCACCTTAATCACTATTATTATAGTCTTTCAGCCGAGAAGCGATAACTAAAACTAACATGAAACGATTTTAACTATATATTTCTAAAATGGATAATACTCTAGTGAATTTTAACCAATTTAAATTTCAGCTAGGGGTCGAATACAAAAATCTGATCAGGGCCGGATATATTCAAATAAGGTTAACTCTAAAAGAGTATTCTAAATCAGGCCTGGAACAGGCCCACATCAGATTGCCTTAATAGGGATTACCCTTGTAGGACTGACCAGACCCTGATCACGTTCTGACTGTATTCAGGTTTTCGCTAACTAATTTCTGCTCGAGATGTTTAGCGTTTATTATAATGAATTATAAATTAACGTCTCTGGATATCCGAAGATACTATGTCAACTAGGGATAAGAATGGAATACAAATTAAGTTTCTCTGAGAAATTTATGAACGTTAACTTTAAACCTTTGAGGACTAAAGTCATTAGGGAAAACCGAGGAAGGTAAGGCATTCCAAAGATGATAGACTCTGTTAAAAAAGTCACGTTGGAAGGCTACAGTTCTACACCTAATTATTTGAACCGTATAGGGATGGGCTGCTACAGTTGCTCTGGTGTGACGCGAAAGATTTGCAGATTTAGGTAAAATCGATTTGATCTCTTTGTTCATCCATAATATATTTATAAAACATAGTCAAATCAGTAACATTTCTTTTGTGCTGCATCAAAACCGTTAGTAAGTCTTGAGTTACCAATGAGTTTAATAGCTCTACGCTGTACAAAATCAAGGCAATTTAGACCACTCAAGTAAGCTCCACCCCATATGTGAGAACAGTATTCCATGCAGGGACGTATAAAAGATTTATAAACTAAAAGAAGTTGTTCGCTATTGAAAAACTTACGACATTGCCCTGAAAAACATAACTTTTGAACAGCATTCTTAGCCAGATTAAAAATATGAGAATTCCACTTAATATTATTTTCAATCTCAACTTCTAGAAGTCTGACAGACTCATTCTCCAAAAGATTTTTGAGGCCAAACGTTAGTGAAAAAAGATTAGGAAAAATGACAAACCTGTGTTTTGCTTCTATTGAATCAACAATGTTAGCAATCGAAAATTGTTTTAAGATCAGTGTTAAGGGAATCTATCAATTTTGAGCTACAGTCACTAAGCGCTAAGGGTGTATATAATTTAGGTGCTTCATGAGACATATGAAATGTGCTATCATCAGCAAAACTATATGTGTAGAATGGACAGTTGAATCTAACAAATCATTAATATAGATAAGAAAAAGAGTAGGAACTAATCAGTAGGAACTGATTACAAAGGAGAACCCTGAGGAACGCCTGCATTAGTTGAAAAAATATTCGATGATACACCGTCAACACTGACCCAAAATTTTCAATCAGATATAAAGCTCTGTGTCCAAGATATAAGCTGCTCGTCTAAACCATATGATCACAATTTGCAAATAAGGTTGTTATACCATACTTTGTCAAATGCTTTGGAAATATCTAGACCAAGAGCAACACCGAATGTTTCTCCAAAGTTCTCAAGCGACTTGTTCCACATATGAGTGACAAAAGACAGTAAATTTCACTTCGCTCTTCCTTTTCGAAAGCCGTATTGTCTCTCATTAAGTAATTTGGAAGACTATAAAAAGCTCATTAAATTAAAATTTACATATTTCTCAAAAATTTTAGCAACTACCGATAAAATTGAAATTGGTCTGTAATTTGTAGGATCAGTCTTACTGCTCTTTTTTTGTCTTACTAGCTATTTTCCATATTTCAGGAAAAATTCCTTTCTTATATCACAAATAGAAGATTTTAGTGAGGATTGGTGCTAGCTGCCTAACAAATGTTTTAAGTATAATCGGAGGAATAAAATCAGGGCCTGTTGGCTGTTGCTATGTTATAGTATTGATTTGTAAAAGCATTTTTCGAATAATTTTTTTTTTCGAAAAATTATCCGCATTATTTTCCATTATTGTAGAATATCAACCAAGTTTTATTAAACAAATAGATCAAAATAAATTTTGACGACGGTTTTTATAATTTTGAAGAACGTTAGTATGTTGAAGCTGAATATGGTAATGGGGAGACGATGGGGTTGGGACACTTTTGGACGTTAGAGCAAAAGAGTTTGTTGGGCTATGATAAATTTGTTGACGTATTTGTCGATTTAATTTGTTCCACTTAATTTAATTAGTTCTATTTAACCTAAAAGTTATATGAGTAATAGTTCTACACACGAAGGAAGAAAATGGAGCTAATTACGGCACGACATGTTTTTTGCGAATAAATTCTGACAAGTAGTTTTAGTTAAAGTTGATGACGTTATATGCGTTCTTTCAACTTTTCTGATTGTGGCCAGTCAAAAAAAAAAAAAAATACTAGAGTCACAATAAAAAAAATCCTTCTTACTCCTGAATTAACTCAAAATTATCTCAATGTTATCTCAAAATACGAAATAAACATTTATTTAAGTCAAAATCCCAAATATTTAAGTCACTTTGAGACCAGGGGACTGATCATTTATCAATTAATCAGTATTTCGCTTAAAAATGACAAAATTACGTCTAAAAAAAATAAACGGATTCTATACCAAGGCAATACATATTCACGACGTATAAAACTACAAAATTACCTGTAATTAAAATACTTTTTACGAAAATACTTGCCAGGGGACTGATAATTTGACTGGGCAACACACGATCTTGCTAGTAATGATGACTGTTTTGATTGATAAAACCTCGGACTAAGTAAAACACTTGTAATATTATATATATTGAACTTTAATTAATTCCTGTTACGAGCGATAACTTGATAGAAATATGAATTTCCAATATTTTCAATGTTTTTTGATTGGGGCAGGAGAATAATAACAAATTCGTGGGACAAACTTTAGTAGGATATATCTTATATGAAATATAGACTAATGTTATGGTTATTTACACATTATTAAAGCATCATTATTCAAAATTATTACTACAGTGTAAATTTGTCTCTACACACTTAGAATCATTGATGATTTAGTTTACCAGCTTTGACTTTCAAAGGTGGGACACGCCAGGGGACTAAGAATTTGACGTTTTGAATAATTTATTTTGTAAGAAATATATTTCGAAACGGGTTTATTTTGGGTGACCAGCTAGACATAGTTAAGGTTTACAAATTTCATTTGAAAAACAATTTTTATTATTATTCATATTAATATACGATATAAGCAGAGCCGTCCAAAATGCCTATGTTTGTAGAACTATTCATATACATACTATATATTCACGAATCCATCATGATTTGTATCATCTTATGCACTTTTGTCACATAAGCAATATGAAAACAATTCATCAAAAGGCAATGTTTATTTAACAGCTAAAGTGAAAATTAATGCTCACATACAAATTTCCACGAAAAATTGGTCTACTTTAATTACTAAAACAATGACGAAAATTTTTGTGTTTGTACACAATATATTTTAAAATCACCGTGCTTTCAACTTAAATAGCATTCCATAATCGGGGCTAAGTATAGCAAAACCTGAAAAGAATTTTAACGACGTCATATGAAAGGTTGATTTCTTTAATAACAAATCGGTTTTTGTATATATTCGAGTCGTATGCGGATTATTATTGGATGTCATTAAAACTTTTTCATTATTACTTCGGTCTGAATGACCTAAGTATTACATTCTCGAGCCAAAAGTGAAATTCTTACCCCCACTTTTTTTGGCATTTTTCGACTTTATCTACGATTCTAAAAATGTAAAAAAAAAATAATTTATGCTTAACTGCTTTTTTTAGAGCGATTTCAAACAGCGAACCAAAGGACTCGTTTTAATTATATAATAACTTTGAAAGAAGCCAAAAGCTCTAAATAAATTTAAACTCTTATTTTGAAAATTATCTACAATAAAAACAAAATAATTTTTGTTCTAATTAAAATAAATAATTTTGTTTGTTTATTTTAAATTTTAATTGTGTTTTATTCCAAAGAGTTTTATCTTGACTCAAATTTTATAACATCAACATCGTTCTTGTCTATCAAAATATCAGTAATAGGGTTGCTCAAATATTTATTTTGACAACATTTTGAAAAATAGAAATATACATCAACTAACAAATAATATCATGAGACTGAATAACAAAAAAAATACGGGATGGAGTTTTATTTGAAGGGAACAAATATTATGGTAATTGATGTGTTACACTTGGGAGTGTTTTTTCAAATTGAATTTCTAGCAAGAAGAATAAACCTTATGTTTTGTCTAATGTTATTGAGAAAAAAACAATATTGTTGTATATTCAACAAGCCAACCTCTTACAAATGATTTTAAAATCCGGAAAATAACTACTTAGAAATTTTTAAGCAACTGTATTAAAGAAATTCATTACAAAGCTTTAACAAAGATAGAGAGTTTTCATTATATTGATTTCATACTTCAAAATTTAAAATATTTTAATTAATTTTCCAATCCAAACTATGCCTTTGGTCAAACTTAACAAAATTGAATATTGAGTTAAATGGAAAAGATTTTTGATGTTAATAAATTGAGGCATTTATTCTTAAGCCAATTTGTTTTTCCTAAGAAAATATTTGCTTTCAATTTTCTTGATTGAAGACTTTTAATCTATATTTCGAATAAAGAACTAATAAAATGTTTGTTCGTAGTATTATTATATATTGTATGATTAAACATAATAAAATCGATTAAAATCTGTTCTTACTGCAAAATCTTACCATACCAGCAACGCTATTTTTGTCGTCTCTTCAACCAAAGTTTCTCCCAAAACTACTAAATTAAGTTTGATTAAACTGTTTTTCTCTATTTCAATTAATTAACCAACTCTGATTTCCATTTTTTAACATTCACCATTTCTTTCGATCAACTCATAAACTCGATGACTTCATACAACTTTGTAATTTTTTTCTACATTTCTAAAAACATTATAAACAACATTTTGTGTTTTTCTAGTAGCAAATAAAACAGGAAATAAACCATTTTTTGAAATGTAAGTAGAGCAGTTGACATGCGATGTAATAAATTACATTTTATTAATTTAGTTAAAATTATTGTTGTACAATATTGAGTATCACGACATAGCTTTTTTCACTGTATTCATTACGAATTTCACGATAAAAAATATATATTCTTTACGTTTTTTTTTAATTTTCATCCAACCTTAATAGTTTTCCATTAATCAAGGCACCAATTAAAATTCAATTATCCATCACAGCTGGATGGTTTGGTTTTTGTATAGTTCGATTATTTTGTATTGAAATTTTAGATTAAAAAAAAATCCAGAAAGAAAAACAATGAAATCAAATTCTTTAAGAATTGCCCTAAAGTAAGAAGCATATCTGCCTCAGAATTTAAAAAACTGTGTAAAATTAAATTTCTTTTTCTGCTCAGGTTTTAAAGAAACGAATAAATAAAATAACGATTAGAGCAAAAATTGTAATGTGCTCTTACATAAGAAGCATAATTTGGCTACATAAACAATTATTAGTTGGAACTTGCATGCAGCATAAAGTTCCAAGTTTTTAAAGCCTTAGAGATTTTCGTTGTACTTACTTTTTAGCCCTCTCTTTATAACTCCCTTTTTAGCCCACAACGAATTCGACGTTTAATTTAATCATTGATTTGTGTAAACAATAAATTCAAATGATCAACAAATATTAGACACAATGAGATTAAAAATATGTTTTTTATTCGCCTGTATATTAAAGTGTTACTCTATTACTGTGATTTGCGGCCTTAAAGTGTCACTTTTTAACCATATATTTTGTTGCCATAGTTTCGTCCAAAAAAGTAAAAAACATTTGTATTCTCTTAAATTCTATAAAAAATCGAAATTTTTATCAAAGCACCCATTGAATTCAAAATTTCATTATCCAATTAAAATATTTGTTATTGTTTGTTGTCATAGTTATACAATTATTTTGAAAAAAATAACAAATATTTAGTCAAAGGTTGCTTTTTCAACATATTTTATTTCCACACTCCACATACGTCCAAAATCTTTAGCTTTACGTCCTTGCATCATAATGTACTATCATTTTCTTACTCTTTATATACTTAATAATTATTCTTCTTTCAATTATTGTTTACTAATGATTATTACATTACGATTTGTTTATGTTTTAAAAATGGTTTTACAATTGTTCTATCGTACCATTAACTAAAGAGTATCATTGACTGCATAACACACCTCCCCCTCACAAAAAATTTGAAAAAAACTAACGAAGCTGACGCAATTCATTATTTGTCGTAGTATATGTTAGTAATACTTATATAAATGCTTGCTTTCTGACTTAACTCGCATAACAGTAAATCAGTCTTCTCGAATTTGTTGTTGATTTGATCGCTAGATTATAAGTGAACATTAATCTGGCTGTTAAAAATTAAATTTTTCAGATGCCCCCAAAAAAACGTTTTGGTGAAGAAAACACGAAGGCATTTTTTTTAAGTGAAAAGAACACATGCCGCAAAATTGATTAAAAAAATATACACGTTTTTGTAGAAAATTGCGGATTAATTGTGTAAAATTTAATTCTTTCCAAAAAAATGTCCTAGTCATTTTTTACCTAAAACGTATATTTCTAATGATATTTTGGTTAAATGTTCATGTCATCTACTGTAAAGTTTTTTAGATTTGCCCTTACTTGTTCACACTTCACGCCTATTATCATATCTCAATCGCAGCGAAAGACGCACGCATAACAATTATGTTACGATTACGGTCCTTCTTGATCTCTTTGAGTTGTTTAGAATACCATATGGTTTGCATTGAGTACCCAAGACTCTTCAGATTTTTATTGATAATGTTATCAAATTATTTCAATTTGTTTTTATGTATAATCAATACAAGTTTAATTTTTTCCTTATGATTAGTTCTAAAAAGTAATAAAAATTTGAATCTTTTATACCTGAAATAGATGTAGTTAACATAACATTTAAAAATTTATTTCCAAATTTGTACCTGCAAACGATTCATTCATTCATTAATGAAATACTAACAATTTCTTAAGAGTAATGAATTACTAAAATTATAATCTTAATCTAACGGAATTATTAATCATAATAACAGAAATTATCTTTATAGAATTCATTTGCCTCATTAATTAACTCTTTCCTGTTTATATATTTTGATTTTGTTTGTCGCTAATTCTATTATCCATTTTGTGCTTTCTTAATCTTTTTATGTAGAATTCTAATTTTTTATCTTGTTAATATTAATGAGTAACAAGTTATAATCTTAAGAAAACGGTTCTCTTGATAAATCTTCAAACGAAATAAGTTTTCAAAAAATTTGTTATTTCGTTTACATTTCAAAGTTGACTTAATTTTGGGCTGAATCGGATCAAAGTTTGATCAAACTTATCATTTTGATAAGAGACTAGAAGTTTACATACATACATGATTTTTTATATAATTACTAAATTGAACTTGGTCTGCGATACAGTAAACTGTAAATCAGACTTCTGCATCTACTTTTGATTTGATCGCTAGATAAAATGTAAACATATCAGGTTTAATCTGTGAAGAACGAGAATATTTTCTACACAGTTCCAAGCACCAAGGTAAAATGTAAAACTTTTATCAAAACTGCATCCAAACTTTGCAAGCGTTGTTCTTTTTATTTTATTTTATTGGTTTATTTAATCTGTTATGCCCATAACATTTAACACATAAACTTACCAAATTTTGGAATATGTCGACGCCCTCAGCTCTTTTAATGGTTTCAAAAAAACTTTTCGATTTTTTGTTGTCCTCGCTCCTAAGCATGGGACTTCGCTCCATGGTGATGGAAGTTGATATTTTACCCATCATTACAATAGCTCTTATTTATTACTCATTTTGTACTTGTACCTATCATTTAAGTCTTTCTTAATTGAATTTTTTTTTCTGTTTTCTTTAAATTTATATTTTTTGTTACTTAAATATTTTTTTCTCTATCATTTGTTTTTATTACTATTTTTTTGTTTATTTACCTTATTATTCAACCGTGGTTGGTCTAATAAATCATCCAATATGCTTAACATATTAACGTTTTCCAGTTAGATGGGTGCCTCTTAAGACTCTTTTTTTCAGTCTACGGTTATCTGACTGTGGTTTGTTTTATTCCCCATTCACTTTCAATTTCTTTACAACATTTTTACAATTTTCCTGGATAGTCCTCATCGTTGACAATAGCGAACGACTCCCTATGTACCTGAAATTGAATTTTTTTACTTGATGCACCGTCCAGTAAGATTGGTTGGTAGTTTTTTTATTTTTTGGGGGGGGGGGGAAACTGTGCGTAGAAGAAGATTATGACTCAAATATGCCATTTTTTTCACATGCGATTGCTGGACAGGGCTCCCGAGTATGGGACTTCAGTTGATGGTCATGGTAGTCAACATTTACGTTCTTTATTACAATAGAACTTACCGTATTAATTTTTCTCGTCCGCTTGTACTTATCGATTGACTCATATGTGCATACTTATCAACTTTGTGCTGCAACTTTGGGAGATGTTATCGTGCTAATACTCGGTGTGTCTAAACCGGGTGATTTTCTTTAAACCTTCAATACACCTTATAAACAAACCTTTCACTTTTCTGGTAAAGGATATGGGTGCGATAAATTAACGTCAATAATTTTTTTCATTCAACATCTTTATTTTTTATCATAATACAATTTGTTGTAAATATGGCTATCTCGTTGTGAGCATTCATCTAATCAATTCGTAGTCTTTCTCATTTTTTTTTTTTTTTTTTTTTTTTATTCAAAGTTCGGCATGTTTAGTGTTAATTATAATAAATTATAAATTAACGTCTCTGAATATCTGAAGATACCATGCCAACTAGGGATAAGAATGGAATGCAAATTAAGATTCTCTGAGAAATTTATGAACGTTAACTTTAAAGCCTTGAGGATTAAATTCATCAGGGAAAACCCAGGAAGGTAAGGCATTCCAAAGATGAGAGACTCTGTTGAAAAAGTCACATTGGAAGGCTACAGTTCTACACCTAATTATTTGAACTGTAAAGGGATGCGCTGCTACGTTTGCTCTGGTGTGACGTGAAAGGTTTGCTAATTTAGGTAAAATCGATTTGATCTCTTCAGAAGCTCGTTCATCCATAATATATTTATAAAATATAGTCAAATCAGCAACATTTCTTCTGTGCTGCAAGGAATCAAGACCGTTAGTAAGACTTGGGTTACCAATGAGTTTAATAGCTCTACGCTGTACAGAATCAAGGCAGTTGAGACTACTCAAGTAAGCTCCACCCCATATGTGAGAACAGTATTCCATGCAGGGACGTATAAAAGATTTATAAACTAAAAGAAGTTGTTCGCTATCGAAAAACTTACGACATCGCCCTAAAAATCCTAACTTTTGAACAGCATTCTTAGCCAGATTAAAAATATGAGAATTCCACTTCATATTATTTTCAATCTCAACTCCTAGAAGTCTGACAGACTCATTCTCTAAAAGATTTTTGGGGCCAAACGTTAATGGAGAAGGATTGGGTGTCGTTATCCTAGAAAAATGACAAACCTGTGTTTTGCTTGTATTGAATTCAACACTGTTAGCAATACCCCAATCCATAATTGTTTTAAGATCAGTGTTAAGGGAATCTATCAATTTTGACCTACACTCACTAAGCGCTAAGGGTGTATATAGTTTAGGTGCTTCATGAGACGCATGAAGCGTGCTATCATCAGCAAAACTATGTATAGGATGAACCGTTGAGTCCAACAAATCATTAATATAGATAAGAAAAAGAGTTGGTGACAAAGCGGAACCCTGAGGAACTCCTGCATTAGTTGAAAAAGTATTCGATGACACACCGTCAACATTGACCCGAAATTTTCTATCAGATATAAAGCTCTGTGTCCAAGATATAAGCTGCTCGTCTAAACCATAGGATCTCAATTTGCATATAAGGTTGTTATGCCAAACTTTGTCAAATGCCTTGGAAATATCAAGAGCAACACCGAATGTTTCTCCAAAGTTTTCAAGCGACTTGTTCCAGATATGAGTGACAAAAGACAGCAAATCTCCCGTCGCTCTTCCTTTTCGAAATCCATATTGTCTCTCATTAATTAATTTGGAAGACTCTAAGAAGCTCATTAAATTAAAATTGACATATTTCTCAAAAATTTTAGCAACTACCGATAAAATTGAAATGGGTCTGTAATTCGTAGGATCAGTTTTACTGCCCTTTTTTGAAACTGGCTGTACACTAGCCATTTTCCAAATTTTAGGAAAAATTCCTTTCTTATATGACAAATAGAAGATTTTAGTGAGGATTGGTGCTAGCTCCCTAGCAAATGTTTTAAGTATAATTGGAGGAATAAAATCAGGGCCTGTTGCCTTGTTAGTATTGATTTTCAAAAGCATTTTTCGAACAATGTTTTTCCGAAAAATTATCCGCCTCATTTTATAAGAAACTTTAGAAATAGGTTTAGGTTGGAAATTAGGTTCTTTTAAAGTAGAATTTAAAGAGAAATAATGCCCAAGCAAATTAGCTTTCTCTTTTGGATCAATGATAGGGACATCTCTATTAACAAGAGGCGGTAGGGAAGATTTACAAAAGTTGCTTTGGACAGCCTTTGCGGTTTTATAGAAATTGCGTGAACCAGTCGGATGTTCTGCGAATTTAGATGCTTTTTTCCTATTAAATAGATGTTTCTCTTCATCTATTAACTTACGACATAAATTTCTCTCTTTACGGTACTGTCTAAGGTTTTCATCGGTTTTGTTTTGATTAAACTTTCGAAAAGCCTTTTTTTTAACTTTTATAGCTTTTTTGCATTTACTAGAAAACCATAGATCAGTTTTTGGAATGATCAATTTATTAGGAATAAATCTGTGCATACCATCAATTACAGTTTCAGAAAAATTTGATGCAGCTATGTCTGGGTCTTGGCCGGTAAGGAGGACTGCTAAATTAACTATCAAAATGCGTTATGTTTTTGTTCAACGCTATCTTCATTTATTAAGTTCTGTTATGCTTATGTTATGAAGTGTATAATTCCTTTTACATCGAAATCAAATAAACATTTAACACATAACCGCAGTAAACTGACGACATTTCTTTACCAATTTTTCATGGTGGCTGTAAATGACATTATATTTTAAATGAAGATAATGAATTTGTTCCAAATAGGATGATAGCAACAAACAACATGACTCAAGAGTAAAACTCAATAAATAAAAGCCATCAATTGAAAATTTTGTATAATAAAGATGAAACTATGTTATATTTCATATTTAGTTACGGATATTTCATATTTATTTATGGATACATTTGCAATTATTACGCTAAAGAGACTCGCTATAAAACAATTGGGCAAACCGGTAGAACATTTCAACGATATCTACGATAAGATTCAACGATATTTCAAAGTTTTTCAATAAGAAAACTACGTTTAACTTAATGTTGGTTTTGAGTTTTTCTTAATTTATTTTTAACTATGATTCCATCATTTTACCGTTAGTGTTTTTGTAAACCTCCGTCCAAATTTCTTTGCATATTCTGTTTTTGATTCACTCAACCACACGGTACTTGAAACATTTCGAATTTTTGCAAAAGATCTTTTTCTTTCCAGAACTAAATTTCTCAATTTCATCGTTTTTTAAATATTTACAAAACTTAAAGATCTTTTGAAAAAGAGTAGAATGCGAATTAAGGTTTTTGGACAAAACCAAGGCACATTCGCTTAAAACTTCGAAAAACATTGAGTAAAGGGTACGGACTGAAGAAGTGGTAATAATTACAACAATTTGAACCTAAGTATTATATTGCACAGTTGTTGAAATATAATCAAGTACAGTCAGGTGTAAAAATTTGTTAAATCAAATAATTGGATCTAGATTTAACACGAATAGAGACAACAGTTGAACAGTTCAACATTCCAACAGTCATCCGTATACAAATCACCGAGAAATAAAAATAAAAAGTGAGGTGAAATTTTGTTTTTTATATGTGGGTTAAAAGTACTTTAGGTCCGTTGGAGCCGTAATAATTAAGCTAATAACAGAATGTCTTAATTAGACTATATATATCAGAAAACATTAAATCATTAACCCATTACAACCGTGCCTGTTTCTTAATAAAGCGGTATTGTTCAAAATAATAACAAATTTGTATTGTACACTATAATTGAGGAGTTCATGCATATCGTCAATAAACAAATTGTGTTATATATTATTCCATCAAACTCTGTTGTGTTTTTTTTTTAAACTTGATTATGAATCAATTGTAATTTCAATAGCCTATTAGACAGTAGCTGTAAGCTTGCGTCGATTTATTTTTTTTTTATTATTTTGAGTCTGGAATTAAAAGCATTTGTTGTTTTAAGAATTTTTTGTTACTTAAGGTGTTAATGATATTTAACACCTTTTCTTAATTTAATAATTAAATAAGAAACTCGAAAGAATTATTCACGCCTTCAAATTATATGGAATTATTGTTTTTGTTTGTCTTCTTAGGTTATTTCGAGTTCTAGTGTTTGCCTAAATTTAAATTTTATGTACTTAAGATGTTTTTATAATAATAAACATATGTGTGACATTCTTCTATTTACTTTGTTAGAAGAAATTAACATAATGTTTTTCTTTTTATTCTTTGAGTTTTTTTGTATTTTCATCTTGATTGGTAATAAAGATGCTGGATGTCTTCTTATTGATTAAAAATTTAAATTTAAAATTAACGTCGTAGGATATAAGGTTAATTTATCATTTATGGTTGACCATAGAAACAATGAAAAATGCTCAACTGCCAAAACATATATTTGTGCTAAGTTATCTTTTTTTCAATGGTTTTAATAATGTGGTGCCGGTTGAGACGCCGAAAACTTTATCGCTTTACTTTTTTGAATGTATATTGCACAAACAAGTTTACAAACTCTTAAAGGAAAATCTGATGCAGTGTTGGAAGTTGCAGTCGACTGTATTAGGTTTTAAATAAACAACAAGTTAGAAGGACATCATGGCAGGAATATCAATACAATCAATTTGACAAAATTACATTATATAAATAAACAATTATACAATGTTACGCCTCGCATTGACGATTGAAGAACAAAACGATGCGATTTGCCTTATAAGGCAAATTATAATAGCAAAAGTTGCGGTTAACCATGTCCATGTATGCACGAAATTACGTGATCTTTGCCTTGATTTTTGGTTAAATAATAATAAAAAATGTTGCACTTACAACTGGCGATTGCTGAATAAAATGATCAAATTTTCTTCTATATAAAAAATAGCACATAGCACATGTGATGGTTTACTAAATGATGTGACTTGTGCTTAACAAGACAAATAATAATATAAAAGTGCTCCGCTTAGCACTAGCAGTTGATGAATAAAATGATGCAATTTGTTCCTTCCAAGTCAATAATAATTTAAAACAGGTTACGATTTTTCGTTTATAAGGGATCTCGAACCTGAGCAGTCTGATGACATCTATCTATGATGTTCTATGTGGTTGACCTTGAGTCCCTTAACGTAGTTAATCAGGTCAATTGCATTAAAGTTTTGCGGTAGAGAAAGTTTTGTCTCCATTAACTGAGCTTGATCTAACTGCGCTATGCAAGGTCAAAGCAGTTGCAGATAATGTGTTCTATTGTTTCTGCTTCCTAGTTTGTTCAGGTGGTGGTTTTTGAGACTCTCTCTCTAGATAAAATGTGATAAAAGCGAGACTGTGGTGGCTTAGAAACACTCAAGAATGAAGAAAAACCTTTTCCCTTCTCCATAGTTATTTATTTTGCTCCTTATTTTGCTTTGTTTCCAAAGCACGTTTCTGGATTGATGAGCTTTGTCATGGCGCCTTTCTTGGATAGAGTCTAGAGTGTCTGTTACGGCATTGATTTGTACCCCTGTGTGACAAGGTACCCACACAAGTGTGCTATGGCTCCTTTTTCCAATCTTTTGTAGATTTTGGCAGCATTTTCTCACTAGCTTTAAATTGAAGCACGTCAATGTCAAAAATAATATTTATATCTGTGTTTTCTTTCGGTGCACGCTAAATAAAACAATAGTTGATGGTGAAGGTTTCGGCTTGAAATATTGTTGCAAACTTCAGCTTCTGGGACGAAAATTCCCTTGCACCAGTGCCGTCGTTGATTCAGGAACCATATGTAACTCTCAATACCACTCCTGACCTTTATTTTGACAATGAACTGTCTATCTAAATCACTAATTTTTGGCATACGGTCTGAAATATGCTAGGTTTCCACTTTTGCAAGATTTAAGTATTTCGACAAGTTGAAGTCTGTGAGGACTTGATGCTGCTACATATCTAATGTGCAGGTGTAATAGAGGTAGTATGAAACGTTGATTTGATTCTGAAAGCATCTTTAGACCAGAGGTCCATACATTTCTATATTTGTTTTAGCACTACCTGTACATATATCGTAATATGAGCTCTTGGTGCCTCTGCAGGTCCACCAGTTTGTCGAGAGCTCGATGTTACCCTTATGCTAAATCATTTCAAGTCTGAACTCTATCGACCGCCCTCTTAACAAGAATTTAATAAAACAACATAGCCACAAAACTGCCACTGCCCAAAAACCGACTGACCAAACTACGCGCGCCTCAAACACCACCCAGGCTTCTGAATGAGATGGCTGCCATAACCAAAACTCTTCTTTCTGATCTAAGTTGAGAATTTATTGGAATTTAAATTTAACAAAAGGAGGATTATAAAGCTAAATAAACAAATGTACTGGTGGTCCCTTCCTTATCCTAATTATGAATTTTGTAGACATCTGCAACCCAAACTTTCCATCTTTCGATATGTTACTCAACCATCCTATGGTTGTAATGAGCATTCGAGCAATAAAACGCTTTCGACTAAATATGTTTTGAATGATAATTTATCTTTGTTGTTTTTAGTTAACATCTTTGGTTTATCGGAGTTTATCATAATTAGTGATTAACCTTTCACTTAATCTTAAATACAGGCATGCCTTAAAATCATCTAATCTGTTTCTTCGTGGCTGGCATGGGAAACTCAGCTATCACGGCGGTTTGTCTTCATCGATTTTTAATAAACCTCCCCCCACTGTGTAGCCTAAGAGTTTAACTTCCGGGATTGAGAAATTACTCTTCTCAACATTGAACGTCAGTTAGCATGTCCTAGACATTGTGTGACTTTTTTCTGACGATCAGAAGTTCATTTAAATATACGAAGATACATAATCGTAAATGATAAGACTATTTTTGTAAGACCTGATCTTTTAATTTCGTCATGGTCTGAAGTACATTGAACAGTCCCAAGGGTATTCTTATGAACTGGTTTGGGCCGACCAGGCACGGTGAATGCAGTTTTTTCTCTAGATGATTTTTCTATAGAGATCTGCTAGAGAGCATCTTTTAAATCCAAGCTAAAGGTAAAATTGGCGTGAGGTAGGTGACTTGAAATACCGTCTATTTGGACAAGAGGAATGCATCATTATTGGTGACGAATGACGGTATTAACCTTACGAGAGTATCAGCACAGGCGAGCTTTGCTAGGTTTGCGTACCAGAACCACTGGTAAACTCTAAGAACTGGCCCGTTTTTAATGACTAATAGCACCAGCATACGATCCAGCGAATCTGCCATCATTCCCTCTATAGCTGGTGAAATGAGATAGTGTCTTTTTTTAATGGGACAGCGTTGCCAACATAAATTTTGTTGTGTTCAAGCACATGCGTTTAACCTAAACTATTTTTTGAAAACGTTGGAAGAAGCTGTATCGTATTTTGTAGTTGTTTATCTTCGTCAAAAGTAAGATCTGTGGCAGTTGATTTGATAAAATCTTAATACGATGCAAATAGGACTTTATCTAATATCTTAAAAGTTTTCAAAAAATCAATCTTGTGTAAAAGAGGGATTGACATAAAGATCAAGGAATTTACTACGTCTCTTGAACAAAACTTTGGTAGTGAGACAGATCACATCAGTAGTGAGATGACCACATCATTTTGAGTTTAAATCCCTAGGCCACCCAAATAAATTTCTGCAAGCGAATAAAGCTTTCTTTTCCTTATCCGAGATATGTTTTAAATATAAGCTCCAAGTGAGCCGTAAAATAATTTTGAAAAAAATGCACGTGATGTGCACCATCACATGTTATAAAACGCCTTAGCTCATATATGCATACACATGTCAAGCGCATGTTTTACGAACAACAAAAAACGAAGCGAAACGAAATTTATTTATTGATAATAATAATAGACAAAAAAAAAATAAAATAAAAGAATGTAAAAATTGAGAGTTTCTTTTTCATCTAAGATTATGGGCGAAAGAAATTCGCTTGTGAAGGTAATGAAAACAAACAGAAAAAACAAATGGCTAATGTGAATAATTAATTTTAGTAACTTAAAAAAATTACTATATTAATATAATATTTTTTGTTTGCGTTGCTTTATGTCGGTTTATTTTTTTATAATACTCAGAAAACTATGGAAAATTAATATTATTTTTATATGCAAGTCAAATATTTAATTTTTACGAGTTCTGATTTTTTTTTCATTTAAATTGTATCATTACAAATGCAATCATACACATACATTTGAACTAATCAGAACTCAGGAGAGGGGTTGAAAAGTTCTCGGCAATAATGTATGCATTTTGATAACCTCCACAACATTGCTGTAGGTTTTATGGACGGTTGTACTCGCTACCTTGCTTGTGGGGTCCCCTAGTTCATAAAGTAGTCGGACACTGGTAGAGGGTTTATACCATTTTACACTACAGTTAGCATGCTGTAGAAAGTACAATACTTCGGCTCAGACGCTTTTGCTAAATGTGGTGCCTTTGTTCTTCCGTTTATCTATAACATTGAGTTAAGAGTTAGCTCCTTTCGTATGCCACCTTTGACCAGGAATGCCAGGTCAACAAGTTTGGAGAGGGTACAAACTTTGGTGGCTTTCCTTCAGAGAAACCTTTCTTGATAAGCGTGTTCTTTACTTTTTGTTTGTGGCGAGAAGGCATAAGAGTTTGTTTTCAGATCGTGATTCTTTCGGTTTTGGGTCGCTCAACTCAGCTGTGTTTGTGAATACGACTTAGCTTTCGGTGTATATCTGACGTATATCCTGATGGTTGCTACTGACATTTCGGAATTGCTATTGAATTCTGTGTCACATAAGTTCTCACTCCCAATTGCAGATTTTAAAGCGAAATCAAAATCGCTCGCAAACTAATGTTCTTCTAGATCTGACATATATGACATAAAAAACACTCAGTTTTGGTTGGCTACCGATATTCCATTTCTGATAAAAAGTTTTGTGGGATAGGTATACTATCATCGATATCAATGTTTGTGGTGTCTGAATGAGGGTGCTGATCAGCCACGATAATCGAGTCTGGCGAACACGAATTTGATGGGATTAGTGATGTATTTACAGAAGCATCGGTACCCTGATTTTTAATCTAAAATAAAAATATTCATATATAAAGAAATTCGCTAATGATGTGCTATTTTTTTTTGGTGCCAGATTTTAAACTATATAACTTTATAAATGATGAAACTTTAAACTACAAATATAATGAACACTTTTTTAGAGCTTAGTTATAGTATTACATGTAGATATAATACGGTTGTTCAAATTTATGGAACGTAGAATTATTGTCTCTAGTTGTAGAGAAATGTTTTATGCCTTGCATTTAATATTGAGATGAGATGAATTTTAAATTTGTATGCAATTAAAAGAATAATAAAAGAAAAGCAAGAGATGGAGAATCTAGCTATAAATAATTGATCAACTGTTCGATCGGGATGATTGTGTAAATTTTAATCAAATAAGCTGCATCAGTGTGTAAAGTTTTAAAAAAAATATAATATCTGTAATATTAATTAAAATTTATAAAATTAGTATTAATATTATCAGTGTAACTTTATTTTTAAAAATAAAATAAGATCTGAATAAATTTATTTTTTTGATAATCGACGTCATATAATTTTATTTTTAATTACTTTTTTAGGTAGATTTCATATAAAAATCTACCTATTGTAATGTGCCTCATCTCGGAATTTCGGAAAAATTTTGTGCCAAACGACTATATGTATATGATAAGCGGAGGCAAAAAAACAAAACAAAATGTATATATATATATATATATATATATATATATATATATATATATATATATATATATATATATATATATATATATATATATATATATATATATATATATATATATATATATATATATATATATATATATATATATATATATATATATATATGTATATTTATATATATATATATATATAAATATATAAACGATATGAGATATAAGGAAAACGACCGGCACTCTCACGGTCGTACTTGTTGAGGTAGATCAAAAAAAATGTCTGTACATGTGTGTTCTATTAATATCTTGGACAAATTTGCGAATCAGCAAAATCTGACACGTGGTTAAGAAACTAGAGGCTTAGTTCTAAAAAATTTGATTTTTTAATTGGTCATAACGGCCGTTTGGATATATATATTTTTAAAAAAGTAACAAATTTAAAATTTTTGGAATCTTTTTTATCAATTTGCTTTAAAAATAGACCTCTGCAGTTAGAGGTTCCTGAGTGAGCGGCTCCAACAAAAAACTTTGCAGAAAAAATTTTTTTTTGAAACAACCAGCACCTCACGGTCGTATTTGTAAAGCCAGATCAAAAAGCCTATTTTAAAAATGTGTGTTTTATTAATATCTTGGACGAGTTCGTAAATCAGCCAAATCCAACACATGGTTAAGAAACTAGAGGCTTTATACTAGACAAAAAGTCTGTTTTTTAGATCCGTTATAACGGCCGTTTGGATATTGATATTTTTAAAAACTTCATAAGTTTAGAATCTTTAAAACCTTTTTAATCAATTTTTTTTTTTCAAAAAATGCACCTCTGCAGTTGGAGGATTCTGAGTGAGCGACTCCATTCACGCGTTTGAATCAACCGGCACTCTCACGGTCCCATTTGTGGATCCAGATGAAAAAACCTTTCTTAAAAATGTGTGTTTTATTTTATTAATATCTTGGACAAGCTCGTAAATCAGAAAAATCTGACACATGGCTAAGGCTAATATTTAGAGGCTTTATACTAGAAAAAAATTATTTTTTTAAATCCGTTATAACGGCCGTTTGGATACTAATATTTTTAAAAACTTCATAAATTTAGAATTTGTGGTAACATTTCAATCCGTTTCTTATACATATAAACCTTTAGAGTTAGAGGTTTTTGACTTTTTGGCTTCAACAAAAAAGCTTGCAACAATCCATAACTACAATTTCCAAAAACCTTATAACAGTCAATGAAAAAAAAATAAAAAGATTTGAATAGAAAAATTAATTTTTTTTTTCTTAGAAATAAACTATTTTGATATTTTGCAGTAATTGCATGACATATGATATAGAGCAGGTTTGTGTCATAAATTGTCACACATAAGTTCTGTGGGAGATGTGATATTTGTTTGTTGCAAAATTGGATAGATATAGTTTTGCTTACACGTAGCAAATTTTTTTAAAATTTGTTCGATATCTTTTTGTAATTAGTTTGTTTTGTTTAAACTAATCTGAAACATCAGAATCTGATAAATGAACTGGCACACAACACTGTCTGATCTCGAAATCTACCTATTTCTAGCGGATATACGTGCCGCTTGGATTTTTTTTATGTTAGAAGTCGTACATAAAAATTGTGTAAAGTAATGCAACTAATCGAAATAAAAATCTTACAAACCTCAAATTTTGTTTTATCTTTTGTTTCTTTTGTTTTGAAGCATCCTCCATCTAAATAGAATAGACAATAAAAAAAGGTATATGACAGTGGGTGGATGGTTGGCTAACAAACCTGCATAGGATCTTAATGCAACTTTTGAATGTAATACAGGTTACTCGAAGATGGAAGATCTACATCCATTTCTAAATTGAACAAAATGGCAGGAGGTCTCCCGAACACCTCTAAGTTTGAATCTTCAATAACTGTTTCAAATCGAATTTCATCAAACGTTGATAAAAGGTTTCAACCAATATGAGAAACATTTGATCAGTTGTTTGGGTACGCGGATAAAAAGTTAAAGGGTCTACCACACAACAGGTGGTTTTTGTCACTTTGTTTTTAATGTTTGTTGGGAGCGTACAACATTCGATCGTGAATGAATGATGACACTTTAAAAAATGATGCAAATATGTACGACAAAAAATTGGCTTTTGAGCGATATTGAACAAAGTGGTGGGGTCCTTCGAGCACGTGTGTTTTTGAAAGATCAACAACATCTGTACCTGATAATCGAATTGAATGAAACTTGGCACATAAGCATTTAGTATGGTTTTTAATAGTTCTGCATCCCAACTTTTGGTCTTTGACTTCCGGTAAAAATTTTTTGGAATGTTTCAATTTTTTCAGTGTCTTTATACACACTACAGCTTACAATAATGAAGTGATTATGATGAAACTTATAAAAAAGATTTCAATTAGTGTGGGAAGATATTGAACAACTTTAGGGACACATAGATCAAAGTGGGGGGTCTACCATACATCTGCGGACTTTTCACACTTTGCATACAGAAATTGGCCATTAATCATAAGTGGCCATAAATAGTTCAATAATCAATTTTGATGACACTTTTGGAAAAGATGGTGATTTGAACGACAAGGAACTGATTAGTTTTAGGACGATATTAGGATAAGTGGTCTCCCGAGCACCTGTTTATTCGAAACTTCAAGAGAGAGAGAGAGGGAGAGAGAGAGAGAGAGAGAGAGAGAGAGAGAGAGAGAGAGAGAGAGAGAGAGAGAGAGAGAGAGAGAGA